>JAODAL010004128.1:0-161409 GCA_025379985.1 Phyllomedusa bahiana
CAAGATACATTTATCCAACATCATCTCAATACATCAAACCTTATCCTCGACGTGTTTCCCCCCTCCATATTATGGGGTTCATCAGGAGGATCTCCTAGGGGACGTCACACTGACTCAAGATAGTAGTCTCCTCCATGTATTTAATGGGGCCTGCAGCTCTATTGGAATGAATATGCATATTACATACATAGGAGAAGAGTTTTATGGGAAAATAATATGACAGTGGTCTATTGTACAGTGGAGTTTATATTCCCAATGAATATGCATATTAGATATTGAAGAGAAGGGGCTTATGGGAATTGACAAAGATGGCAGTGTGCTGTGTAATGTGATACCTAGTCTGCTTAGTTCATTCTAGGTGAGGCACGCAGTTGCAATAATATGAGAGAAGTGAGATGGAAGCCCATCACAGTCAGGGCTGAGGTGTTTGTTGGTGCAGTGCATTGGCACGGGCAGTACGGTAAGATGGGGCGCAAGCCCGTTATGGAGATGGCAAATTTGACTGAAGGTTGTTGGCTCATGAGAGCATGGTGGCAGCTTTAGCAGGACATGTTATGAGTGTGCGCGCGCGGAAGGGGGAGTGGGCTTTATGTGGATTCTCTGATGGCTAATTGGTGAGCACCTGAATGGGGTGTTTACCTAACATGATATAAAAGGAAGTGAGCTCAGACCACATGTGATTGGACCTCTAAGCCTTGATAAAGCCAGGTTAGCTGGTGAAACATGTCGGCGAGGTCAGGCATGACGTTTTAAATTGTGATCTCTCACCTCTGTCTACAAGTGTCACCTGCTGCAGACGGTGTCACAAGGGGGCCTTATTTGTTCTGTGTCTATGAGATTAGGGACGACTGCCCAAGTAGTTGGCTTGGGATCCCTTACTGAAGCTAGTACTTTGCTATAGATATAAGGCTCTCCTGTTAATAGGAAGCAAACCGGGTTAAATGATGAGGATAGAGATCAGGTTTTTAAATAGTGTGTATAGAGGTTGAGTTCGATATAATAAAAGTTACGTTTTAGTGTTTAATAGATAGAGAACTGATAGAGTTTAAGTTTGCCTATGGCAAAATAGTAAATATATCTGACATGTCTGTCTCAATAACAATTGTGGGGCCTCTTCTTTAATAACTTTGGATCACATGTATGAACCTGTTTAGGTCTAAAACTCACTTTTTTGCACTTAGGTTACTATGGGCAAAAGAGTGAGTTTTAGACTTAAACAGTTTCATACATGTTGTGTTGATCCTCTGTTATTACTTCTAAAAAGTATTAGTGAATCTGTCATATGGGTGTTACCACTCCAGTTTTTGAAGGGGTGTGTCCTTGCACACACTGATACTACCAGCACTGATTGGACAATGTCCCCTACTCCCACACACTTGAAAGATTCAGTAGACAATTTATATAAGGAATATTTACTAAAGCAAGTAAAGTATTTACTAAAACAAACGTGGCAGGAATGGCCGCTGATCCTCCTTCAAGGGGTATGCTCACCTCTTACATTTATAGCATGCTCACAGGATATACCATAAATGTCTGATAGATGTGGGTCCGACCTCGAGAATGGGGGTTCTCCTTCCATCCTGTCCTTATTTTGGCTGTATGCACAGTGGTTGGAGAAATGGCCGTGCATGTGTGGCTCTCTCAATTATTTTTTATGGTTATAGAACCATGTTAGTATAATCAGCTGCAGCTACCACTCTGTTCACCTCAGCTAAGTGGTCGCCATGGACGAGATGGGAATACCCCTTTAACTTGTACTGTTTTATTGCTATTAATGTAAGTTTTTTTTTACAATCAAGGGCTTGGACTCCGGTTGCAAAGCCACCTAGTGGTCTAGGATTGCCCTCCTGATATTCCAGAAAGGTTAGACAAGGGACAAGTTTGCTTATTCATTTCCAAGGGTGGTTGGGTGCAATTTCCAGGAAAGTAGTGATTTAGCGATTAGAAAGGCCACTAACCAGACATCCACTTTGGGCAGAACTTAATTCTTGGTAGACCTATGGATTATCATATGTAACCCAAGCCCCGGCTCCAGCTAAGATGTCAACAAGTCAGTTAAAGGCTTTTTACAGGTACAAATGTGTATTAGCAACTGTAAAAGTTATACGTTGAAACTATTTTCTTCTCCCTCAAAAAACACTGCAATTTTTGGGGAGTATATTCACAGCTCAATGGCTGGACTAGACTGAACCCAGTAACAGGCAGCTCTACCCTATATGCTACCTGGAAAAAATTAACAGGTGTAGATAATTGCTGAGAAGCAGCTCACACACCCCACTGCTAGGGGAACAATTAGATGATAAAAAACTGCACATTAACTTAATACCTGTTCACACCAGCATGCAGAAAAGCCACAGTATAATGCATGGGGAGATTGCACAAATGCAAAAATACTAATAAAACAACCACTCACACACACTCATTGGAGGAGGGGGGTGGTTGCTGGTACTACAGTTGCATATAAATAAGGCGATACAGAAGGGTGCCATAAATACAGATACGTGTAATACACCATGCTGGCTTACAACCTATTAGTGACACCCATACTATTAAATTAGGCGGGCTGCCCAACACTTTCTGGGTGTCCAATACAAAGTACAGGTACCCTCTGCTCCCCAGCACTGTTGGGCAGATAAAAAATATGACATGCTGGAAAAATTTTTAAATATGAGGTATTAGTTGGTACAGGGGCCCCAATACGTAAGCTCGCAACCGGCATCAACGGTCCTCATGTATTGCGAGTCCCTACACTAATAATTTACAAGAACACAAACACACAAAAAATAGGACATTACTTACTCAAAAAAAACCTGCAATTTTTGCAGGGTATATTCACAGCTCAATGGCTGAACTAGACTGAACCCAGTAGCAGGCAGCTCTGGCCTATGTGCTACCTGGGAAAAATTAACAGGTACAGTTAAGTGCTGAGTCGCAGCTCACGACACCCAGGGGCAGTAGCTACAGGTGAGCAGCGTAGCAGTCGCTACTGGCCCAGCTAGCATGCGGGGGCCCAAATGCTTATCCTGCCACATAAGAAGACACCATCAATGTAAATGCAAATGGTAACTGGGGGGGCCCCATTTCACTTTTCGAACCAGGGCCCAAGAGCTTGAAGTTACTCCTCTGCACACACCTCACTGGTAGGGGAACAATTAGATGATAAAAAACTGCAAATTAGTTTAATACCAGCATGCAGAAAAGCCACAGTATAATGCATGGGGAGATTGCACAAATGCAAAAATAAAACAACCACTCACACACTCTCAATGCATGAGGGGGGTGGTTGCTGGTACTCCTGAACCCCTCCTCTCCATTCACAGTGCCCAAACCCCTATTTCACATGGAGGACATACTCAGGTCACATGCTGCTGTGACATGACAGCTGTCCGGTGAAATAGGTGAGAGGTGGTTTTTACCACTGACTACCCGTGAATTCTGGGCACTGACATGGTTATGTAACAGCTCCTCAAAGTGGTGTAATGTCATCTCTGACTGATCATGCATCCACATCTGAGTATTTGCTCTGTAGGAGCTAAAACATGTTTATACTACTAAAAAAAAAAAATAGCCTGATTCCATGGAGGACTCATGTTAATTTCTTATACAAAATGGAGATTTATTGCACTCTTCATGAAGACTGAAATAGTTACTGGAAACATATAATAATTGTAGCTTACAGGATATGCTTTTGAAAGGTAATAGTTTTTTATCACGAGTATGTATTTGTGCGCGCCTCTTGTTATAGCTCCATCTGTCATGGAGCACCCAGTCACTATCTTGGCTCATGTGTCATGGTTCCCTGGTTACTACCTACTGTCCTATATGTCTGATATATATACTAAAGATTGAGGTTGTCTTGAATTGTCTGTTAGTCCATGTCTACATATATAAAAGTATACCTATTCAGCAGTTCCATCCCCAACTATATGAAGATAGATTATGCAATTAACTTAAAGGGGTTTTATCGCTACAAAGATCATGTCTGTTATGACGGGAAAAGTAAAAATAAGCTGTTTTGCAATTGGTTTGTATTACCTAAATCATTTAGTATAGCATATATGAGCTAATCTGTGTGTATCTAGAGCTAAATCAGCAGCCTGTGGTCGGGGACACGCCCCATGTGCTGTGAGCGGTTGCCTGCACTCTGAGCTTACTCCCCTCTGAGCTGTGGAAAATGGAAGTGAAACTAGCTGCCTCAGCTTTCTGTGCTGGCTATGTTTGTGTAATAAAGGCTGTCTGAGCTCCTCTCTATGCTCATCTTCCAGTGATAGCTCTATATGAAGGATTGGGCCAATTACTTAGTCTCTAGCTGTTAGATTCACTATCCTCCCACCCATATAATACAGCCTTATACACTCTGCTACCCCCACCCATATAAAACAGTCTTATACAGTTTGTTCCCACTCACCCCATTGTGCTTCATCTATTTCAGTGCCTTGATATCAATGCTTACATCAATACAGCTGTTCTGATAAAAGGAGCTTGTGGAGGGAGGTGACAGCTCTGTCAACATGAGAACTGTACCATTGTCAGTAGGTCTGCAGGAGCTGTGACATCCTCTCCCTCCCCCTGCTCACACAGAATGATGATGATGATGATGTCAGTGAGGGAAGACACGCCTACTGGGAGGAGAGATCCACCTACTGGGAGGAGAGACACGCCTCTGGGTTTGAAGCTGTAAGAGACAGAGAAATAGCTCATGTCTGCAAAAGCTTGTATTGAGAAAACCCCTTTAATATCAGTAGTGTTTACGCTTTGCATTGTATCATGTAGTTAAATATTTTTTCATAATGTAGTGTGTGATCACACTGAAGTGATCTAATGTATATAGATCATATATTAAGTTGGTATAAAGAAATACAGTATATAGTAATTTATGTTTAAATTATTAACATCTACAAGATGCTGAGTCACAGTGCAGTGTAAGGCCGCGTCCCTACGGCACAGTAAAAATACCGATCGGTTTATCCGACTGGTATTTCTACTGTTTTTGAGACATGCACACGGCCGCAGGGGGACGGCTATTCTCCTCGATTAGCTGAGAAAAGCCCTCCCCCTTCACGCAGACATAGTTTCATAGTTTGTAAGGCTAAAAAAAAAGACAAGTCGTCCATCTAGTTCAGCCTGTTGTGCTAAGGTGTTGATCCAGGGAAGGCAAAAACCCCCATTAGGTAAGAAGCCAATTGTCCTCATTGTTAGGAAAAATTTCTTCTGACTCCAATCTGTGCAATCAGAAAAATCCCTGGATCAATTACCCCTCTCCTGAATCCTAGTCCTGTAACTTGTTATAGTTTATTACGCTCCAGAAATGCATTACAAACCCTTTTTGACTCGTTTATTGAATTCACCATGACAAGTCCCTCTGGCAAGAATTCCATAGTCTCACAGCTCTTACAGTAAAGAATCCCTTTCTAAGATTATCGTAGAAACTTTCGTTCCTCATGAAGTAAAGGTGCCCCCTTGTCTAGATACAGCCCTGGTATAAATAAATATTCGGGAGAGTTCTCTATAATGACTTTGGATGTATTTAACCCCTTACGGACCCACCGTTTTGACCTTCCTGGACACAGCCCTATTTTTGAATTCTGTGGCATATGTCACTTTATGTGAGAATAAACTTTTGACAACTTTTACACTATTCTTTGTGATTCAGAATTGTTTTCTCGTGACACATTGTGCTTGAAGTTAGGTAATGGAAATTTTTTATCCATACAACCTTGTTTGTTTGTGAAAAATAATCATAATTTTCATGAAATTTAGAAAATTTGCGATTTTGACCGTTGCAAAATTACCGCGAGCAAGACCGATAATTATTCCCCACAAAATAGTTTTATAACTAGCATCTACCATATGTTCACTATAAGGTTGTCATCATTTTTTAAATTTCCTTTTTTTTTTTTTACGACATTAGGGGCTTAGAAAGTTAGTAGTTGATTTCTCACATTTTCACGAAAAATACAATGATACAGGTTTTTTTAGGGACCACTCCATTTGTCTGATGTGGCTTTGAGGGCCTGCATGTTTAGATACCCCCCAGTAAGTGGGCACCATCAGGGAAACTAGCCCCCTTAACGTATTTTACCAAAACACAATTTAGAAAGTTTCGATAACCCTCTTAGATATTCACCGAAATTAAAGCAAAGTTGTAGGTGAAATTTCATTTCAAATTTCACTTTTTGCAGATTTTCAATATTTTTCCATAATTCACTTGAATACCAGTTAAAAGTACTAGGTAAATGCAACTAATATCAAAATCCCCCAGTTCTTCCGTTTTAGAGATATGCCATATGTGGCCACTAGTGCATTATTGGCTCCAACCATAAGCCCCAGAATAGGAAGAGGCACCTACTATAGACTCTGGATCTCATTTTCAATACGTTCATATTTTAGGCGCCATTTCAGGTGTTGGGGACACCCTAAGGTCTGCTAAAACTTAATAAACACCCCTTTCACCGGCGTGGGGCCCTAAATTAACCGCATTTGGAAATCTAACACCCATTATGGATATATATCCAGGGGTGCAATTTGAGTATATAGACCCCCACATCGTAATTCACAAAATTTTTTTAGGCATAGGCTGTGAAAAATTAAAAAACATTTTTTTTTACAATAATTTGCAATTTTATCTTAAATGTTTCATAATATACAAGTAATCCTGAAAAAAGAACCTAAGACTTTGTTAAGCAATTTCTTCCAATTCGGCAATACCTACATGGGGTTAAACTGCTGTTTTGGGGTGGGCGCAAAGCAGGGCTATAAGGGAGGAGCGCTATTTGGCTTTTGGGAATGCAGATTTTGGTGGGGCCATGTCGCATTTGCTAAAGAACCCCAAAGTAGCAGAACAGGCGAAACCTTCCAGGAAATTCGCCGCCCCATTTTAGATCAACAACCCCTCAGGGAACGTCATCTAGGATGTATTCCTGCATTTTAGGTCCACAGGTTTCCATAGGTTTTTTTTTAGCTTGGGCAATGAAAATGGGGGGGAAAAAGGCAGTTTCGTCATTGTTTTTTTGAGTTTCAATTTTACAAGCATTCGCCTTGCAGTGTAAATGATGTGATAACTTACTAGGAGGTTCTGTAACAGGTTTACAATGATATAGATTTTATATTAGGTTTTTTCTGTTGTTAATATTACTTTTACACAGTATAAATACGTCTATAAAAAATGCGTTTTTTTATGTTGGTCCTATCCTGACACCATAACTTTTTTATTTTGCTGTGAGTGCAGAGCTGTGTATGGGCTTGCTTTTTGCGGATGAGGTTGAAGTTTTTATTGTACCATTATGGGAGGCATATGATGCTATGTTGTCAACTTTATTTAATGTTTTGTGAGAAGTTGAACAAAATACAGCAATCTTGGTAGTGTTTTTTATTTTTTATTTTTTATAGCGGCACTGTTAACGGTATATATGACATGGTAGCTTTACTCAGGCAGGTCAATAACGATTACACCCGATAACCCAATTCGAATATTTGTTTTATGTGTTTACTGCATTTATACTATAAAAAACACTTTTAATCAACCAGGAAAAATTACGTTTTTTGCATCGCCATAGTCCGAGAAGCCATAACTTTTTAAATTATTCTGGCTTTTAGCTGTGTAGGACTTGTTATTTGAATGATGTGTTGACATTTTTATGTAGTATCATTTTTGGGGGTCAAGCTTTTGGATCGCTTTTTAAATCCATTTTTTTAGGAGGCGAGGGGAAGAAAAATACTCCAATCCCTAGTAGTTTTTTATTTTGTTATTTTTACAAAGGGCTACACCATGCAGTTTCCGTGATAAGTTTAGTTCTTTAACTCTTGGTCGCTTACGATTATGGCGATACTCCTATTTATATAGTTTTTTTTTTAAGCTGAAGCACTTTAAAAAAAAAAAAAGATAAGTGTTTAGTGTGTAAAACAATATTTATGCATCGCTATCTTCTGAGAGCTATACATTTTCTATTTTTCCGTATACAGAGTGAATGAGGACTTATTTTTTGCGGGATGAACTAGACGTTTTAATTTGGTACAACTTTTGCGTTTAAAGAGGTTTTTGATTCGCTTTTTATTCCATTTTATGTGCTTGCGGGATGGAACAATAATCTTAATTCTGTCGAATGTTTTTTTTGGGTTTTTTTTACGGGAGTCCACCATACGGTATATATTAACATGACATATTTATAGGGCAGGTCGTTCTAGCGCACGCGGCTATCCCAAATATGGGTACTTTATATATTTTTGATCATTTTTGGGGCTATTGGCGTTTGTAAACGGGGAAAAAGGGGCGTGGTACGTGTTTTTACGCTATTATTTTTTGTGTTATGTTTTACATCTCTTTCACGTTTTTTAGCTTTTTTTTCACTTTTTCACGTTATTTTTGTTACATTTTCCCCATAGGGGATTTGAATGAGAGATCTTTAGCTCTCTCATTCAATAGGATCAGTGGCTGAGCTTTTGCATATAACTGGTTCCTATGTTAACTGACAGTCACGATGCCCGGGTCATGCCCACAGGCCGGCCGGGGCGTCGTGACGTCATAGGACGAACCCAGGAAAGGCATTCTCTGCCTTCCGATGTGTCTGAAGGGAGGCAGGACATGCACGGATCGCCGCCCGATCCTGCGCCTGTCTGCCGCCACAAAGACGCAGGAGGAGCGTTTCTCCTCCTGTGGTCTCCCTTAGTTATTGCGACCTGCACCCGCGATCGTCGCGATAATTAAGGGTTGAAGGATATCCGCCCCCCCCCCCCCCCCCCACGGAGCGATCCTGGGTGCGGGGCCGACGCTGCGGGATGTCCATGCTGTAATATATAGCTGACACCCTGCGCCGATCGCAGCGAATACGTCTAGCCATAGAGTTCGCGCGATCCACATACTATCCTACGTCCAGGTGCGTGAACCCCCAAACCACCTGGACGTATGGATACGGCCAAGTTCGTGAAGGGGTTAAACATAATTTATTTATGTCCCCCCGAAGCCTTTCTTTTCTCTAAACTAATATAACCCATAATCTTGTGCCAATCATTTCTGTGTAACTGTAAGTCTACCAGTCTTTTATTATTTTTGTTGCCCGCCTTTGTACCTGTTCAAGCTCTACAATGTCTTTCCTGTGCACTGGTGCCCAAAAACTGTGTACACAAATTTAATTCCATGTGTGGTCTAACCAGTGACTGTATAATGGAGAATAATGTTCTCATCATGTGCATCTATGCCCCTTTTAATGCAACCCATGATCAATATTGCTTGGCACTGCTGCCTGACACAGGCTGCTACAATTAATTTTCTGTCCACCAGGAATCCAAGTCCATTCTCCATTCACTTTTACCCAGTGTTTTTCATTTAATTAAGCATGTACTCATGTAATTGATTTCTCTGCCCATTGTATGCATAACCCTTGCATTTATCATGTAAAACCGTCATCTGCCATTTCCCTGCCCAGGCCTCCAACTTACAAGATCCCGATTGTAATAACATATTATCCGTCCTATCCGTGTTGATTACTTTACAGAGCAAGTATCGTCTGCAAAGATTCGATATTCTACTGCGTAATCCCGTGTAAGATCATTAAACTGAAGAATGTTAAAGATGATAGGTCCCAATACTGACCCATGTGTACCCCACTAGTAACAGCGATCCCAGTCTGAGTATGTACCGTTAATTACTACTACCCTTTGTTTCTATCCTAGTGAGCAAGTTACTTACCCACTTGCACACTTTTTCCCCCAGTCCAAGCATTTCTCATTTTATGTTACCAACCCTTTTTATGTGGCACCGTATCCAAATCTTTAGAAAAAGCTAGAGTATATGGACATCCATGCTCACCCCGATCCAGTCTAACACTAACTTCCTCTATAGAAAGCTGATGAGATTAGTCTGGACAGGACCGATCCTTCATGAACCCCATGCTGAACGTGCGTTATACAATTTATTTTCAGTGAGATACTCCAGGATAGCATCTCTGAGAAAACCTTCAAACATTTTACCACAACAGAGGTTAAGCTTACTGGCCTATAAGTTTCCTGATCAACTTTTTTGACCCCTTTTTGAATATGCACCGACATATTTGCTATGCGACAATCCTTTTGGGACGATATACCCCGTTATTAGACAGGCCATGAATATTAAAGAATAGAGGCCTACAATGACATCACTTTTTAACTCTCTAGTGAGCACGTGGTGTAATGCCATCTGGACCGGGGATTTGTCTATTTTAATCTTCTAAGACGGAGCTGCACTTCTTCCTGGGTTAGACAAGAAACTTTTAAGTTGGAGTGTACCACATCTCTCTGTTCAACAGGAAGCTATCCTCCTCTAAATACAGTGGAAAAAAAGTGTTTAAATACGTTAGCTTTTTACTCATCGCCCTCTACTGTCTCTCCCACATTATTTTTCAAAGGGCAACATTTTTCTGTTTTAAATCTTTTTAACTATTTTAATAGTTAAAAAATATTTTGGGGTTAGTTTTATTTTACTTTCTATAGCAATATGTTCTTTCCGTCTCAGCTTTGCTTCCTTTATCTTTATTTTTACACACTTTATTTTTCCCCTATAGCTTCTTAGTGCCTCTTCACTGCCGCTCCTGTTTTAGTAGGAGAAACACTTTCTTTTTGTTTTTTATTGCCTCTTTACATCCCTGTTGACCACATTGGGTTTTTCCTGTTCCTAATTTTTTTATTACCATAAGGTATGTACCTCTCACAGTGGTAGCCTAGGATGTTTTTAAAAATATCCCATTTATTATTAGTTTCTGCGCCATATTTAAAACACATTGTCCCCAGTCAATACAGGTTTAGGGCCTCCCTAAGCAGAATAGAAATTAGCCTTCCTAAAAATTCAGTGTTTTTGTGGCTCCTTGGACAAAAAACCTATTGAAGGATAAATCGGAAAATTCTTATATTATGGTCCACTATTCCCTAGGTGCCCCTCAACCTGAACCTTTGTTACTCTGTCAGTCTATTAGTTAATATTAGGTCTAGAAGGGCCTTTCCTCTAGTCGGTTCCTGCACCATTTAGCAAAGGTAATTACATTAGTTATTGACAAAACCTGTTTCCTTATATGAGAAGCTACAAGCTTCAGATTTCCAATTGTGTCTGGATAGTTAAAAGTCGGCCCATAATAATAACCTCATTCGATTACCGCCCTCATCTATTTGCCTGAGAGTACAATCATCCATGGGTTCTGTTATATTTGGGGGCCTATAGCAACCCCTATTAGGTATTTTATTGTTATTGTTACCCCCATGTATATTTATCCATAATGATTCCACATGTTAATTATCTGTACCTATATCTTCCCGCAGTTTTGGCTTCAGACAGATTTTACATAGAGACAGACATCCCCCCCTTTCCGTCTTTACGACTCCTTTCCTAAATTAGACCTTTAACCCTGCAAGTTAACCGCCCCATCGTAGCTCTCGTCCAGCCTATGTCTCATTATCCCACACTATGTCAAATTTTTCTTCAGCTATTAATAATTCTAGTTCATTTATTTTGTTGGTCAGAATACAGGGCATTTGATCAGGCCGCCCGCAATTTATAGGATTTATTTTTCAGTTTTTATTCCTTTCTTCCCCTGATATTATTTATCTATTGCTACACCCTTCCCTCCACTCCACCCCCTGTTTTATTCCTAATTATTCCCCAGCTCTCTATCGTTCACTATCTGCATGAGCTAATGTGTAGTTTATACCCTCCCCCCCCATCCCTAGTTTAAATTATTCCTCCAACTCCTGGCCATTTTGTCCCCCAAACAGCTGCACCCGTCCCCATTTAGGTGGCAGCCCAACCCTAGCATAGAGGTCTGTACCAGACAGAAGTCAGCCCAGTTCTCTCCAAAAACCCAAATCCCTCTTTCTACACCAATTTTTTGATCCACTTATTCACTCTCTATCTCCCCTTCCTCACTGGTGTGGCTCGTTGGAACAGGTAAATTTCTTAAAATATTACCTTTGGAGGTCCATGCCCTGACTTTTGCCTAAGTCCCTGAATCGTTTTTAAGGACACTCCCACCTACCTCTAACTTGTCATTGTGCCAATGTGGACCATGACAGCTGGATTCTCACCATCCCCGACCCAGCATCTGTCAACCCACCTATCCGCGATATGTCGAACCCGGGCCCCATTGTTAAACAACACACTGTTCGACCGATCCCAGTCTTTGTGCAGATTGCCCTGTCTGTGCCCCTAATAATTGAGTCACCCAACACTAGCACCTGTCTAGCCTGTACTCCCTGCAACCCTATTCCCTCCCCCATCTAACTGGAGCAGACGAGGGGAAGTGTCTTGCTGCAGCAATGCTATTTCTGACCCGCCATCCCCCCCACCCGCCAATCTTGCAAATTGGTTGGGGTGTACCAGTTTTAAGGACTATCCTCCCTGACACTCTTCCCTCACCTTCTTTCTTACTGTTACCCATCTACTGCCTTATGTTCCATGCTCCTCCATGCTACCACCCTCCCAGTATCTACACCTGCGAGTGATTTGCTCAGTGGGCACCAGGCTCGTCCAAGTTGCAATGGATCTCAAGTGTAGCCACTTGCTCATTTAGATCCAGATCCGGGCTTCTAAAATGTGCAGTGTGCACACATCTTGCACAGCAGTAAGTGCCCGCCTCGAACTGTTGCTCAAGGATGGCATATCATTGCACAGGTTGTGCATGGACAGCATTGTCAAACATGGAACTCATGGGATGTTACCAAAAAGATATATGACTAAATTAAATAATAAGTTTTACAATACTGTCCTCTAAACTCCCCAAATCTAAAGTCACTCAATCTTAAGTCTACACACTTAAAAGAAGACACACTTTTAAAGAAAACACTCGCAAGACTCGTTCACTCGCTCAAAATGCTCAGCTTTAAACCTTACCAACACTGCTGTTTGGCTGTGCTGCAAACTCTCCTTCAGAAGCAAGGAGAATGACCGAAAACCGGTCCGGAGAATGAACATGTTTAATGTTTTTCGGGCCACCAGTGGTCTGAAAAACCGCCGGGCGGAAAACCCGTGCATTGGGGACTGCAGCAAAGGTTTTCCATAGAGGCCCATTTTAAAAGTTGGCACCCGGTTTGCAGACGGTTTTCAAAACCGAAAATAGTCTGAAAAACCGGGTGAGAACCCGTGCCGTGGGGACAAGCCCTAAGGGTACTTTGAAGGGGTTTCTCACTGAAGGCTTTCGCAGGCATCCGAGCTTTCTCTCTGTCTTAGGGGCCATTCAAATGGTACAGTGCAAATAACAGTTGGATTATCCGACCGGTATTTGCACTGTTTTACATCAGTGAGGGGAGAAGAGTTTATTAGGATGTGTTATATGAGTGAGGGGAGGAGAGTGTATAAGGGTGTGTTATATGGATGAGAGAACAGAGTATAAGGGTGTTTTACATGGGTGGAGGGAGCAGAATGTATAAGGCTGTGTTATATGGGTTGGGAGAGCAGAGTGTATAAGGGTGTGTTATATGGGTGGAGGAGCAGATTGTGTAAAGCTGTGTTATATGGGTGGGAGGAGTGAATCTGGCAGCTAAAAGAGACTGAGTAATTGCATAGATCCTTCACATAGAGCTATCACTGGGAGAAAAGCACAGGGAGCCTTTTTTTACACAGCTCAGGGGGAGTGAGAGGAAGACCATGAGAACTAGACAAATAAAACTGACACAGATTACTTAGACGGCCGGCACATAGCACAGAGGGAGCACACCAGCCAATCACAGCACAGGGGTGTGTCCTGACCAGGGCTTTGCACTAAATGCAGGCAGTTAATCACAGTAAAGGAGGCATGGACCGACCCCAGGCTGTAGTTTTAGGTGTATAACACCCAGATGAGCTTATATCTGCTGTAATAAATGATTATGTAATAAAAAAATAATTGCAAGAGTGCTTATTTTTACAAAACGATCGTATTGTACATGCTCCTTGAAAAATGCATATCAATGGGGCCGGTGAGCTGACGCCCCCCCCCCCCCCCCCCCCTCCCCCCCCCCCCCCCCTCCGTGCTTTGAGAATACGCGCTGATCAGCACGACTCCCAAAACACAGGGCGTGGCAGCACGTACTATATGCGCCACGATTACGCCGTGTGAACATACCCTTAAGCATCCTTACGATATTAATAACTGGGTGTGGACCTCTAAGACATATAGGGCAACATATATGAATGGGGCTGCGCCAGTTTTCTGGCGTACTTTAAGACAAAAAACCTGTTGTAGCCCTGTTCAGTAGATGTATAAACAATTGTGTGTCCAAACTTGGTGTATTCTGTGCCTGAACTGACACTTTTGAATGCGCCAAAGACGCAGGGGCGTGTCGCACCAGATGCGTAGGATTAGACATATTTATGAATCTGTAACACCAAAAGTAGGCACAAAACTGTCAGTACCAGCCAGACCAAGTTAAAAGTGGACTGAAATAGACCACAGTTGTTGTAGACAAACTTGATTTGCCATTAGGGCAAAAAATTGCTCTATGTAGAATAGAGGCTGACTCACTGACAATTTGATTAATGAAAACTGACATACAATATAAAAGTACCGTATATACTCGAGTATAAAAAATACTCGAGTATAAAAAAAAAATGTGCTGAAAAAGCCTTCCTCGGCTTATACTCGAGTCAACGTCGGCATCTGGGCATTGCCATGGCCCTGGCGCCAGTGGAGATCTCTTCAGCTGTATGCGACTCCTCTGGGAGCGCATACAGCTGACACTCGAGTCACCCGTCGGCATCCAGGCACTGCCATGGCCCGGGCGCTGGCAGCTTCCTCTGGGAGCGCATACAGGCAAAGAGATATCACTGCGGACTCCGGAAGGCCGCAAGCAGACATGATATATTAACATAATACATTTCACATTAGAAAAGCAACTCAATGAACTGTTTTAATCTCTATGGAGAAGAACATAACCTCCTAAACATCAATCATACTGTTCCTCTTTCTACTACTCACACAGTTCTCCCTCTTACAGAAGTGTCAATCTCATTTTGTGGTTAGAATGTTGCATGAAATAAGTAGCTATTAGGGTGTGTTCTCATTGCACTGACAAATTATCGGTTGTGTCTTTTTTGGCACATAGGGGGACGGCTTTTGTCCACGGTTTGCGGATTGCCCCTCCCCTTTCACATTCACATGTTCAAGTTTTTTGGACCGCTGGCGGTGTGAAGAACCGCCCAGTGGAAAATCCGGTCATTGGGGATTGCTGAACAGTTTTTATGTTGAATTCTATGGGGGAGCGTTGCTTGTAGGTTTTCAGACTGTTTCTAAAACCGCAAACTTTTTGAAAAACTGACCACTAAGGGCATGTCCCCACGGCACGGGTTTTCGGACGGTTTGCGGTTTTTTCAGACCCCCCAAAAAAACGGCCCAAAAAAGGACATTGGGGCTCTATGGAAAACCGTGCAGCATCCCCCTGCAGGTTTTTTTCGTCGGGGATTTTTCCCCCGCGGTCCGGCCGCAAAACATTGAACATGCACATTCTTTCGTCCGGTTTCTGGAGAAAAGCCGCCCCCCCTTCCGGCTGGTATTTGTCCTGTGCAGTGGGGACGTGCCCTAACTCTTTTTGTGGGGACAAGCCCTTACTGTCAATCATTAAGAGCTGTAACATTTGTATTCTGTTACTTCTCTATAGAGACTAGTGCATTAAATTGATTTTCTAATTAAAATTATGTTAATAATCAAATTTAGTGCTGACTTTTATATTTTTGATGTTTTATAATTAAATTCTTATGAAATACTTTATTTTTTGACTGTTACATTGTAGATCAGGATTTTGCATGTTTTATCAACTTTTTAGGAAAACATTTTCAGACAATTTTTTTTATTTTTCATTTTACTACATTAAATGAAACAAAAATTTTTACGATGGGATCAGTTAGAAAATTAAATTTTGTGCTGTCAGGTTTTTTTTAAAAACGGGATTTGCTACCACAGGGCTCATGGGGCCCTGTGGGCCTTTAAAATCGCTAGGATAGTTTCTTCCACTGACACCTATTCTGTGGTTTTTTTTTTATTTCTAGCAGCTGTGTTGTTTGTAATCATTGATAATATATAAGGGAAAATTTTTATTGTTTTCTTATTTTATATAATTTAAGTTATTAATTTTATAATATATAATTGAATATTAATTTTAGATTATTTAATTTTTAAAATGTTGTATTGTATAATTTTATATAATTTTTTTCTTATTGGTAAATTATTTAATTGTATATAATTTGATCATTTGCATTAGATAGCATGGCCCGAGCTGTCAGGAATTCTGTAGTGTTTTCTACATTGCGCTTGTAGTGCAGCACATTTAGGCTTCATGGCAACATTACCCTGTGATCCACCTGTAAGGCCTCGTTCACACGGCTTATTCTGCCACGGATTGGCGCCGTACTGCGCGCCGGTTTGCACTGCAGTTACGGCGCCAATCCGCAGGCCCAGCAATTACGGTAATCCATGCTCTCAATAGAGAAAAAGTGGAATCCGTCGTTTCCTCCCCGTCGGCGAACCCGGGCCGGGGGCGGGCGAAAAAAGTGACTGCAACATTATTTACGGCGCGTACGCGCCGTAGATAATGCATTGTTTTTGGGGGGCCGGGAGCGGCGCCCCCCCGCGCTCCGGCTCCGCCCCGTCCCGCCCCTTATTCACGGCGGATTTGTGAGCTCAATACGGCTCACAAATCCGTCGGGAATAAGCCGTGTGAACACGGCCTAATGCGCAACATTTATGAACCCCAGTAGGACAGGTTCATACATAATGGCGCGTTCTACACTGCTCTAAAGCTATTTGGAACTGCCGTGTCGGTGAAAAGTTAATAAATGTTGCCTATAGAGGCTGGTTGTCAGCAGTAATAGATGGCATAGCAGTTACTGTAGTATAAAATGTGTGGATCTCTCAGACAACTGATCACAATGTAATTGCTAAACTTAAAGGGAACCTGTCACATAGGTTGGTCCCCTTGTGGGGAAACACAGCTTAGTGTCGCCTGCTGTTTTCCAGCACGTGTTTATTCTAAAAGGGAAACTTTAGTTTTAGAGCATTTCCCCCTTAAATCTTTTCATGGCAGGTTTTTGTCCACCCAAAAGGCTAGCCCCCCCCCCTGACGTTTTCATTGTTTATACTTTCAAAGTAATAGGTTTGTCAGTTTGGGGGGGCGGGGCTAGCCCCGATTGGCCGGGTTTTGAAAAAAAACGCCCCATTGAAGGCTCTTGAATGACTCTTTGGCTGAAAATTGAAGATTTGGCATTAAATACACGAAAAACGCATCTTCAGAATAAGGGGCACGACTGGAAACAGCAGGGTTTACACTTGTTGTTCTGTCCCCAGCCAGGGGGGATAAAATATGTGACAGGTTCTCTTAAAGGGGGTTTTTCATGTAAGGATTGTTTTATTTTTTAAGATCTTGCAAAAAAAAAGTCCTTTGAATATATGTCCCCTAACAGTGTCCCACTTTCTGAGTTCTCCTCTTTATGGGGTGATCAGCTCCTCGGTTACTAAGCTACAGACCTGTTTACTTTCTCATGATAGGCTGCCCGCCTGGTTTCTTTGTAAAGACCCCGGCTTTTTACTTTGGGCCCCCCAAAAACCCCGGTAGAAAACCCGTAAAAGCCCCTGAATTCAAAATGAAAAAAGGGGGAAAAAGGCTGAGGGGAAGATGAATCAATGTTTTTTTTTTTTTTTGGTTTGGGAAAAACAACCCTTTAACTTTCAGTGGTCCCTCATTTTACATGAAATTCAGTAACATGGTTTTCTTGAACTGTATTCCCAGCAAAAATCAAGACTTTTGCCTGCAGTTTTGGAAAATTTTTAAACCAAAAACCCTAATTTAACATTTTACAAGTGCTTTCAGTGATTGTAGGGGCTAGTTTGCGCCTTCTACAGTACAGGCGGTTTCTAAATGTTTTCTCCTGCTCTTTTTCATTTTTTTGGGGGATGAGCAGCTCCTTTTGGGGCACCAGGGGGAGGGGTCCATTTTTTTTTTTCTGGTAAATTACGGTTTTAGTCCCATATAAAGTTTCAAAAAAAAAAAAGAAGCCCCCTGTCCCCAGTTTAGAAAATGTTTTCCGCTTCCCGCAGTCTTTCTGATGTGATATGGAAAGGGCGGCTATATCAGTATTAGTTATTATTTTAAATTTTTTTTATTTTTCATTTTTTTTATTTGGGGACATTTGGGTTTTGGAAACCCAAAACCCCAGTTTTCCCTAGAGTTATGGTTTCAACGTTTTAAAAAAGTCATCCCAGAACCCAAAATTAAATTTTTGAATGGGGGGACCAAATATATTATACAGGTGGATTTTTTCCTGTGGTTGGAAACCACGAAAATAACCCTATAAAAACGTTTTTAGATTTTAAATTTTGGGTTTCTGTGGATTTGCCCCCAGGCTGCAGCGGGGGAATTTCTGAAATGTGTCATCCCAGACTTATATTGTCCACGTGATAGAAAAGCAAGCAGGAATTTTTGAAAAAGGGAAAAAGAATTTTACACATAAAGGGCGGACATTTTTTTGGGAAAGGGCATTTTCCTGTTTTGCCGTGAAAATGGACAAAAATTAGGTTCCCCCTTTTTTCCCCGTTTGGCGCATGTTTAGGAAATTTTGGTTTCACTGTGGCCAGGGGCCCAACCCCTTTGTTTTTCGGGCAAATTTTTGGGGAGCGTTTGAAGGTGTGTTGTACCCCCCATTTTGGCGGAAATTTGACACATTTTTTGAATATGGGGTTTCTCGAAAAAGCCAAACCAAAAATTTATTTTGGTCTGCCCTAATGGAAAATAGGTTTGCCATTAGGGAAATAAAAGTCCCTTTTTTTTCAATTTATACCAGGTTTTAAAAAAATTAAAAAATAATTTATGATTTTTATCAAAGTATATAAAAAAAATTTTTATAAATTTCATAATAAATTTTTAAAAAAAGAAATTTTTATAAAAATTTTTATAAAAATCCCCAAAGGGCCAAAAAGGGCAAAAAATATCCTTATTTTAAACTTTTTACTCCTAAAAAAATACAAATTATTTTAAAAAGAAATAAATTTTAAAATTTTATAATATTAAAAAAATTTATAAATTAAATAATATCCAAAAAATATAAAATTATCTCCTTTAAAAATGTGTTACAATTATATAATCGAAAATTAAGATTAAATTAAATAAAAGAAATTATTTAACCCAATTTCAGAATTACCATTAAAACTCGTTTCTCAATCGTGTTTATTTATTTGAGTTAGCGTAGTGTTATCCGTGATTACAAAAAAATCATTTTTCAGGTTTGAAATAAAAGAAAAAAGGGGTTAGAAAGCAGTCAGTGAATAGAAAACTATGGTTTGGATTTTGCATGTGCCCCCAAAGCTAAGCGAGACCTGTGGTGTGCCGGCTTTTGCTGTTTTTTGAATAAAGGTGACCCCTGACCTTTTTTTTCTGAAAAATTTTTAAAATTTGAATAAAAGTATATAAAAAGTATTTTTTAAAATTTTAATAATCAAAAAAAAAAAAAATAAAAATCTGAACAATTTTTATATTACATAACACATCCTGTTTCCCCGAAATAAGAAGTGTCTTAATTTTAAATTTTTTTCCTAAAAAAACGGCTAAGACTTTCTTTTGGAGTTTTTTTTTTTTTTATGAAAAATAATTCACTTTATTGTTTAAAAAACTCAACTGTTTAATATCTTAGTGTTTTTTTCAAAACTCGCATAAGCAGCCAAATCTGAATTCTAACAAAAAAGCCCCATGTCTTTTATTTTGGGGGGTGTTTATTTTAGGGGGGAAAAAGAGTATCAAATGAAAAGAATCAATTTTTAAATCTATAGAGAAGAACAGAAGCTCGTTGGTCCATTGTTTTCATTTATACACGTTTGCTGCATTAGTAGTGCGCCAAATTACCGTGGCGCACCAAACATATACGCTAGGCACCTGGAACCTACGCCGCCATTTATGAGCGCACATTCACCACTTTTAAATATTCAGGCGCATTGTCCACTGAAAAAAAGCCACGACAAATGATGTCTAGGCGCCAAGTTTCATACATCTCACCCATAATCTGTTAGAAGGTGCAAATTTTTCTTTGAATCGTTTTACATTTAGCGGTTTGTTTCATTTGAAGCCTTAAAGGGCCAGTCATACAATACCACAACATGATGTTTATGTATGATAATAGTGTTAGAATCTCACCACAATCCCAGAGTGCGGCAGAGGCGGTGACATTAATAACATGTGGAGATCTGGAGAATTTATATGGATTCTGACGTCTCTGAATATACTGAAATGCCCGCAAGGAGGTAATCTTCCTTCATTTAATTTCCATCTCAGCGAGCATCACATTTCTGATTGGAAACTGTCACAGGTGAAGAGGAACAACAGCCGTAAAGGGACATTGCGGGGGGGCCGGTGGGCTTTTTCATGGGCCCCCTTTAGAAGCACAGTTGTATAGACTAGTCACATTCTGTTTAGTGCTCCTGCAGGACACTGGCTCTGTACAGCCCTTGTATGTCACATTGAATGTAAAGCCACGTGCATGTCACATTCTGTCTACTATAAATTACTCCCTGCATGTCACATTGCTGATACTGCCCTGTAAATGACACATTCTGAATACTGCCCCCAGTGTTACCGTTAACATGCTCCCCATACTGACTAAAATGTCACTTTTATTTTTTTCCCCTGCAGGACACTTTCTCTATATTGATCCTTGTTGTCCAAATTATTATTGCTTTCTGCTGCCACGCCTCTAAAAATTTGCCCGAATCACCCACACAGGTAACTTTTGACATTGTCCCTTTTAGGCACGAAAAAAATACGCCCCCTATAGCTGCATTCTTTATATGGCTTCTTACATGTTACAATCTTTTTATTAGCTCTTGTATAATCTATATACTTTTCTGTGAAGGTCATGGAGTCTATATTTTTCTCTTTTAGGCCATGTTGTCTATATCTTCCCATTCTTCCTTATAGGCTAAATTTTCTCCACCTTACTTTGCAGGTAATAGTCACTATATTCTCCTTTATAGGGCACTTTTCTATGCTTTATCTTGCTAGGGCATAGTTGCTGTACCTTTTCTAGGGTCTCTATGCCTTCCCCTGTGTAACGTGAATCTTACACTGCCCACTGCTGGGCACAGTCTTTATACTTTCTCTTGTAAGCCACTTTTTCTATTAAAACTTGAAATAGTGAAGTAACACCAGATCACCTAAAACAACAGTCCCTATGGTATTTTGTGCGCAGTGCCGTTCTTAGGGGCGGGAGAGGCGGGCGATCGCTCGGGGTGCCGGGGCTCCACTCACCCGAGGGGGGGCGCCGTGCCCGTCCGCCTCACCCGCCCAGGGATCGGCTTCTCACTCTACACGGCCATTGTAAGAGGGCACATGTCGTAGGCAGCAGCTCCACTCGCTGAGCGTGTGCTACGGGAGGAGGAGGAGGGAGTTCCCTCCTGCCCTCCCCACCTGTATGTTCAGCGCTCATTGAGCGCTGTAATACTGCTCGAGGGGGCCCCCGTTTCAACCCGGCCCCTTGCAAGCTGGGTGTAAGCAGCGTGTGAATCCAAAAACTTTATGAACCCCCGGGTACGAACCGGCCCGCTGCAGGGTCCTGGTGAGGTAAGTTTTATTTTTTTTTTTTTATAATTAGTATTTTAGGGCAATACTGGCTATGGATGGGGAGAGGGAAGGGGCAAATACCTAGAAGGAGGGGGGCTAAGGCTACAGGGGCAACTATCTAGGATGGGGGGGCTACATTGCTCAGGGGGTAATACTGGCTATGGGGGGTTGGGGGGTTTACATGGCTAAGGGGCAACTACCCCGGCTGTAGGGGGGGGAGGGGGGGTTAAATGATAGGGCAATTACTGGTATGGATGATGGGTATTGGGTACAGGGGGTACTTTGGCTGCAGGGGGCTATACTGTCTACGAGGGCAGCTACCTGGTTAAAGGGGGAAACTCCTGGGTAAAGGGTACTTCTGGTAAAAGGGGGCTGCTAAATGGCTACGGGGCAACAATTGGCTACAGGGGTATTAATGGTAGAGGTTCTAGCTGGCTACAGGGGGCAGCTATTGGTAAAGGGGGGTATTACATGGCTGCAGGGGGCTGCTAAATGGCTATGAGGGGCTACTATCTGGCTACAGTGGGCTACTATCTGGCTACAGCGGGCAGCTATCTGGCTACAGTGGGTACTACATGACTACAGGGGCAACTATCTTGCTATAGGGGGCTACTACATGGCTACCAGGGGGCATATTACATGTCTACCATATGAGGTGCTATTGATGGGGCATTTGTATAGAGTTAGGAATTGGTAGAGAATTGCTGATAAATTGAGGAGTCTAAGATGTTTGTTTTGTAAATTCTACAGTGAAGAGTTGTGGCCGGGAGAGGACATCATGGCGTCTGGGACAGATGGAAATAGAAGAAGAGAAAGAGACCAACTCTTCAGAGACGTCTCCTGTAAGTCACTAGATATAACTTTACTGTTATCATTTATATTCCTGCAGATCCTGTGTAGAACTGGTATCCACCACTGTATGGTCACTTTATGCCAGTTATATTGGTTGTAGTATAATGGCTTATATTCAGTAATGGTCAGTTTGTATTATTCAGTCACTATGTGCTGGTGATATGTGGTCCAAGTGTGGTGGTATTATTCAGTCACTTTGTGCTGGTGATATGTGGTGGTGATGTGTATTTATGGTGCGGTGGTATTATTCAGTCACTTTGTGGTGGTGATATATGGTCATGGTGTGGTGGTATTATGTGGTCACTATGTGCTGGTGATATGAAGTCTTAGTAGGATAGTGGCACTGTTAGCCTGGGATTCTTGTTTTGTGTAGCATTGTCATTTGGTAATTGTATGACTATTATTTTGTCGTTTTATACGTAGCACATTGTGGTAAAGCTTTTTGTATTTTTTGGCTTTGGTTTATGATGATGCAATGTGTCTCATTGTGGTGCATTATGTTACAAGGTGGGGGGAGAGGGGGGCGAAATGTCTTCACCTCGCCCTGAGTGCAATTTAGCCTAGGAACGGCCCTGGTTGTGCGGGTGCACAGAAAATCCGGGAGGACACCGGCTGCCAACGTGTACA
Source organism: Phyllomedusa bahiana (assembly GCA_025379985.1). Lineage (NCBI taxonomy): Eukaryota > Metazoa > Chordata > Amphibia > Anura > Hylidae > Phyllomedusa > Phyllomedusa bahiana. Next base: position 23,011 of record JAODAL010004128.1, read on the forward strand.
AGTAGGACAACCAAGGTCAAATCCAGCACCATTTAAAATCCATAATTTATGGTAGATCCATAAAAACATAGTAGCAATACTGACGCGTTTCACGTGTGTCCCACCCTTAGGCTATGTTCACCCGGCGTATTTCAGAACGTATTTACATCGGATTGCCGATCGTAAATACGTTCTGAAATCAGTTGAAAATCAGTTGCAAATAAGTGCCACTAAGTGTGGCACGTATTTGTAACTGATTTCCCGAGGATTCACCATCTCCAAATTCATTGAGGTGGTGAATCCGTCCGTAATAATTGAGATGCACATTGTTTTTCCGTCCGGATTGCCGTCGTCAATCCGCGGCGGCAATCCGGCACGGGAAATACGCGTCATGTGAACGACGAGCCGTATTTTCTATTGATTTCAATAGAAAATAGGCTGTTACTTATTTCTGACTGATTTGCCGACGGATTGACGATCGTCAATCCGTCGGCAAATTCGCGGCGAAATAAGCCGTGTGAACGAGGCCTAAATCGTAGCATGCTCCTACTTGCACACACTTTCTCTATACTTAACCTTGCTAGGACACAGTTTCTGTACTTTCCTAGTTGGGCATGTATCTATACCTTGCATTGTGTGCCATGGATCTCATTCTATCCTCTGCTGGGCACAGTCTCTATACAGCATCTAAGTGGTGAGGATGACATCACTAGAGGTCGTTCTGTCGTCAGTAGTGTCCAGACCTTGCCAGGTGGGAGTTGTTCTCATTGTGTGTATAATTAGTGCCGAGCTGACGACTTTTGCATTTTCCATTGAACGACCAACGAGCGCAGCTCTGAGCTCCAGCTGCTGAGTTCTCAGAAATGAATTGTATCATCTTGTGAACAGGACCTGAGTAAATACAGAAATCTCCTTTCCTGTGATGGGAAGACAGAACTGATATGGCAACAATGACTGAATAGGATGCAGTGTAATTCTGTACATATGCACACAATGTACATGAGAAGAACACCACCTGCTGCGCTTGGGGTTAAGAAATGTGATTTTTATTTATTTTGTGGATCGTCATCTCCTTTATCAGTCCCTGTCCTCAATGGGGTTCACAATCTAAATTCCAAATCAACCTATTAGTATATTTTTAGCGTTTGAGAAAAAACCTCAACAAATACAAGAAGAACAAACAAACTACAAAGAGATGGTAACATTGGTGGGATTTCAACCAAGGACCCCGGCCCTGCAAATAATGCTAACTGTCCTTCACCCCATATATCCAATCCCTTGCCCGCTCCTGTCACCTGCACCTCAAGAACATCTCCAGAATCCGTCCGTTTCTCACCGTGGAAACAACTCAGAGAGAGAAGAGAGAGATAAATATATATATATATATATATATATAGACATATATAGACATATATAGATAAATACATTATAGATAATATATATATATATATAGATATATATAGATACCGTATATACTCGAGTATAAGCCGACCCGAGTATAAGCCGAGGCACCTACTTTTGCCGCAAAAACCGGGAAAGCTTATTGACTCGAGTATAAGCCTAGGGTGGAAAACGCAGCAGCCACTGGTGAATTTTAAAAATAAAAATAGATACCAATAAAATGACATAGGCAGATATATGCAGTTTAATGTCCCCCATAGGCAGATATAGGCTGGTATAGGCAGTTTAATGTCCCCCATAGGCAGATATAGGCTGGTATAGGCAGTTTAATGTCCACCATAGGCAGGTATAGGCTGGTATAGGCAGTTTAATTCCCCCATAGCAGGTTAGGCAGTATAGGTCGTTTAATGTCCCCAGCAGGTTATAGGCAGGTATAGTCGTTTAGGCAGGTATAGGAAGCTATATGTCCCATAGGCAGGCTATAGGCAGGTAATTGCCCCATAGGCAAGTTATAGGCAGGTATAGGTCCCCTAGGGAGGTTAAAGGCAGGTATAGGTCCGTTATAGGCAGGTTATAAGGTCCCCTATAGGTAGGTTATAGGCAGGTATAGTCCCCTAGGTAGGTTATAGGCAGGTATAGTCCCCCTAGGTAGGTTATAGGCAGGTATAGGTCGTTATAGCCAGGTATAGGCCCCGCTAAGCAGGCTATAGGCGGATGGGCAGCAAAATTTAAAAAAAAAAACCCCTTCCTGATCCCCGCTGTCCTCCCCCCTCGCCGCCCCTCCCGCTGCCCCGGCCTTTCCGCGCGCTCCCCCTCTCTTCTCAAAAGGGCGCGTGATGCTCAGGCGCGCAGCAGCGTGATTGACAACCGCTGAATGTGCCGGAACTCCGGACGGCCGAAAACCCCCCCCCGGAGTCCCTGGGAGCAGGAGGTGCTCTCTGTCCGGCAGTGGATTTGGTTCATTTATCCCCCGGAGGGTGCATACAAGTAAAGAGTCCCGACGGGCCCCGGGCCACCCGCGCCCGGACCGTCGGGTCCGGGGGTTCAGTTTATGGTCCCTGGGAGTCGCATATAACTGAAGGTCCCTGTCGGGGGGCACGGGCCCATCGCAGCGCCAGCCCGCCCAGTGACTGAGTATAAGAGGGGGGGATTTTTAGCACTTTTTGGGTTCTAAAAATTTGGGTTTAAAGGTAATAGTATATATAAAAATATATAAAGATATTTAATTAGATAGATATAAATTTGATTTATTGTAAAGGTGTGGTGGGATTATTTGGTCAGTATGTGCGGGGGTATGAATTTAGAGGATATTTGGACTATAGCCCCGGGGTTCTTGTTTTGTTAGCATTGTCATTTGGGAATTGGATTATTTTTCGTCGTTTTTTAGACACATTGTGGGAAAGCTTTTTTTATTTTTTGGCTTTGGTTTATGGTGATGCAATGTGTCTATTTTGGGCATTTTGTTACCGGGGGGGGGGGGGGAGGGGCCAAAAATTTTTTCACCTCCCCCCGGGCAATTTAGCCTTTAGGACACCGGCTGCCGACATGTTACAGGACAACAGGTAGCAGGTGTCGGAATGGCATAGCCAATTCTGCTACAAAGGATTGCGAAAGTATTCATACCCCTTGAACTTTTCCTCATTTTTAAATGTTACAACTAAAAACTTAAATGTAGTTTATTGATAATAACATCATGAAAAATGCTCATCAATTAAGTGAATGGATGCTGGAGGCTACACAGCAATGCAAACTTGTATGAAATGTAAAGCAAAAATCCAGCATTTGAGGAAACTTGTATTGGACATCCATTAAAATAGGCATTTCAGGTGAGAAAAAATTAAAAAAAAACTAAAAGGGTGGTGTGCATATGTATTCAGCCCCACTGTACTCCGATACCTCTAAATAAAATCCACATGACTTATTGCAACCAAGAGGCCCCTGGTCAATCTGGAGACGCTGGAGAAATCCACAGCTCAGGTGGACTCTACAGGACAACTTTTAGTCATGTATGCCACAAACCTGGTCTTTATGGAATGGTGGCAAAAAGAAAGCAATTTTTTAAAGCAAGACATAAGAAGTCCCGTTAGCTGTTTGCAAAAAGCCATGTAGGGGAAACAGCAAGCATGTGGAAGACGGGACTCTGGTCAGCGGAGAACAAAATTGAACTTTTTAGCCTAAATGCCAAACATGTATGAAACCCGGCGCCTAGACACAACATGTCACGTGTTTTTTCAGTGTATAATGCACCTGAATATATAAAAGTGGTGAGCGTTCAGTCATAAATGGCACCTAAGGTTCGAGGCACCTCACATCCATGTTTGGTGTGTCGTGGAACTTTGGCACATTAGTATTGCGGCAAACATGTGTTTGACATGCAGTAATAGCTAGCACGCTACAGGTCTTGCTGAGACTTGTGGTGCAACTTGCAAGATTACTACCATAGATTCTATTCACTGACACGCTGTTCTAACAGTTTTTCTTTTTTTCTTGCCTAGAAAATAATTTTAGATTACATAAATCTTAAATACATTTTCATATTTTATAATTTATTAGAAAATGTATATAACTTAATTTTATATAGTTTGATAATTATCATAAATTACTTTTTATTATTTTACTGGTATAAGCTGGCAAATCTAGTTCCTGTACAACTCCTCAGGCTCAGACAGACCACATTGAAACAGGTCTGCCTGATAAAGCAGTAATGCACCTAGTTTTGCCGAACCACATTCATAAATGTGTCTAATAGCACAAATATGGTGCAAGACACGCCCAGAACGCCCCCATATGTTTGGCACATTACAAAGTGTTGGGCCAGGCGCACAATGCGGCAAACATTTTTATTAGATGTGCCATACATCAGGAAATTTGGCGGAGTAATCACTTCTTTCACACCAGGACATTAAAACTGACCCCTTCATACATGTGGAAGAAATCCAACACTGCACATCACCCAGAACAGACTATCCTCAAAATGTAGCATGGCGGTGGCAGCATCTTGCTGTGGGGAGGCTTTGTTGATGGGAAGATGGATCTAAATACAAGGTAATCTTGGAGGAAAACTTCACCGGTGGTCCCGCGGCCCCCCGGCTGGGCTGCGGGCTCACCGGGACATCTGCCTCCTCTGAACGTTATCTGTTCTGATTGGTCTAAAATGTACATCCTATAAGATTTTGGCTCCCTTTCTGCTGATTGCGTTTAAGAGTTAATATCTCATAACCTCCATAAAAAAAAGGCTATGGAGGTTTAATAAATTGTTCTTATTGTTTGATCTAAGAATCCTGTACAGTTTCCTTATTTTCGATGTGGAAAAAAAAGGTTGATTTGTGGCAAAAAGCTGCCACAACGGTCGAACCCCGCGCCAAGGGGCGCACATTCCCCGGGTCGATTTGCCCCCCCCACATTTTGTTCCGTGTGGGTTCCCGTCGCCGCGGCGCGTGCCCCGCTCCTTGGGCCCCCCGGGGCCCGCGCGCCAGCCTCCTCTGATTTAAAGCGCGCCCCCAAGTGGTTGTGGGCCAATTGCTGACCCTATTAAAGGGGTGCACTTCCGGAACATCCCCACCGGATCTTTAGTGCCTTCTAGCCTATTGAGAAAGCGTTCTTAGTGTCTCCGTCGTACTGTGTACCGTAGCTCCTTGCCTACGCCTCTCGACTACGAACCTTTGCCGCCTGCCCTGACCATATTGCCTGTCCCCGACTACGCCTCGTCTGACAATTCTGTACCTCTCTACTCCTTGGCCGCCGCCGCAAGCAAGTCTCGCCAGTGGAAGTGACCTGGTAGTCTTCCGCCGCAGCAAGTCCATCCTGCCTTGCGGCGGGCTCTGGTGAATACCGGGTTCTACTTAGACTCCGCTCCTTGGTGTGGCTTACGCCATTGCTTGTGCTGGTCCAGCGGATCCACTACCGACCGTCATGACAGAGCCTGGGGCTGGGGTTCACCTTCCAGCAGGACAACGGCCATAAACATACAATGGTGGAATGGATTACATCAAAGCACATTCATGTGTTAAAATGGCCCAAAGTCCAGACCTAAATACCACTCAGCATCTGTGTCAGGACTCTAAAATTGCTGTTCACAAACATTCACCAACCAATCTTTCTGAGCTAGAGCTATTTTGCAAAGAAGAATGGGCAAAAGTTCCAGCTTCTAGATGTGCAAAGTTAGTGGAGACATCCCCAACAGACTGAAGCTATAATTGCAGCTAAAGGTGGTCCTACAGAGTATTGACTCAGGGGGCTGAATACATAGGCATGCCTTATCGTTATTCTAATTTGCAAAAATTTTGAAAAAGGGTGTATTAGTTTTTCGCACTTCACAAATATTTGCTACTTTGTGTTGCTCGATCATAAAATATCAATAAAATACAATTACGTTTCTGGCTGTAACATTTAAAAAGGAGGAAGTTTAATGGCTAGTAAGACTTTTGCAACCCACTGTATGTCCAGTACAACACAACACTGGCTGAACTACAGCGATAGTGGTATAATAGTATTATTTATACTGGTTAAATTATAGGAGCCTACTAACATGTTATTTTCTTTCTTTTCTCAGTTCCCATCATCCCAAGTTACCTTTATACTATGACCCATGAATCTAATAACAGTGACTTTCATGGAGGTATGAGTTTGCCTCCAACATCTGGCAGCTTCCAGACCATCTTCTCCTACTACGACAACACAAGTGTGGTCACAGCAAATGTCACAGAGAGGTCACAAATGGAGGGAGCAATAGTGGTACCAACCCAGACACCTGCCCAGTCTAGCACATCTCCATCGTACGATGACTGCCCAAAGGCGGACTCCACCTTACTGAATGAAAATGTCAAAGTTGGTTTACTGTTTGCATCAAAAGCAACTGTCCAGCTGCTGACCAATCCATTTATAGGACCCCTGACTAACAGGTATGAAGTTGACATTATCACAATCAATCCCCCGCTTGTCACATGATACTTCACTCCTCAGCTTGTCACCTGAACTATGACATCCCTCGCTCTGTCATTGTAAGATCACTCCCTCGCTTTGTCCTTTTATAATATCACAAACCCCCCAGCTTTGTACTCAAATATACATTCCTCAGCTCTTTGACCTGAAAAAATATTCCCTGTGTTTGTACCTGTTTGTATCCCCAATCCCCGCTCTGTCCCCCGATACATATCCATCCCCCATTCTGCCACTTTTTATGAATCCCTCAGCTCTGTCCCGTAATATCAATTTTCGCTAGGCAACCCGATACATTTCAGATCCCCCAGCCTGTCACCCCGATAATATCGATCCTAAACTTGGGCACCCGAACTATCACATCCTCGCTTTTACTTGATACATTCCAAAACCCCTCGCTCTGTCACCTGATACTTTTAATCCCTAGCTTTTTCACTTGATAAAATCACATCCCTGCTTTGTACCTCGATATACACACCCTAGTCTATGACTGAAAAAAAAACATCCTGAGCCTAGGCACTGATACCTTACATCCCCTCTGTCACTATACTATACTTTCCCGCTCTGTACCGTTTAAAATCAGATCCCTCAGCTCTGTCACCTGATACATATCACACCCAGCTTTGTACTTGATTATATCAGCCCTCAGCTCTTCACCTTAAATTCACATCCCTAGTCTGTCCCTGATACATATCACATCCCTCAGCTTTGCTACCTCAAATATATCACATCCCTCAGCTCTATGACCTGAAAAAATTTCAAAACCCCCAGCTTATACCGATTTCAAAACAATCCCAGCTCTGTCACCTGTAAAATTAAATTTTCAGCTCTGTCCTGATCATATCAGATCCCTCAGCTCTGTCACCTGATATATATCAATCCCTCGCTTTGTACCAAATATATCCCATCTCTCAGCCTGGACCTTTATAATATCACATCCCTCCGCTCTGTCATTGTCTTACCAAACCCCCAGCTCGTCAACCCGTAATACAATCCCCAAGCTTTTCTGCCCCCAATTTTAAACAAAACCCCCCCAGCTCTTTTACCTGTTTTCAATCCATCCTAGCTCTGTCACGTTTTTTCCCTCCTCAGCTCTGTTCCCTGTACTATACTCCCTAGCTCGGTCCTGTAAAATTCCTCCCCCAGCTCTGCCCTGTTATTCACATCCCTCAGCTCTGTCACCTGATACATATCACATCCCTCAGCTCTGTCACCCAAAAAAATATCCATTTCCCCCGCCTGTCCCCCCTTTATATATATACAAACCTTCAGCTCTGTCACCTATAATATATCACATCCCCTTTTAGCTTGTAACCTGATTTATATCCCTCCCTGAGCCTTGTTTTTTTGATACATATCATAAACCCCAAACCCCTGGGGCACCTGATTCATTTGATATTTTTTTAGCTCTGTCACCCCGATACCTATCAAAATCCCTCCCTCTGTCCCCCTGATACAAAAATTTTAAAATTCCCAAACTTTTTTACCTCCAAAAAAACAAATCCCCAGGGCTATGCCTGAAAAATACACAACCCCCGCTCCCATCACCTGATAAAATATTCTTTTCCCCCACTTCACCCGATACCCTATAAAATCTCTCATTCTATCACCGAAACAAAATCACATCCCTGAGCCTTGTTACCTGATACATATCACATCCCTGAGCTCTGTCACCCGATTTCAAATCCATCCCTGAGCCTTGGGTTAAACCCGTACAAAATCGCATTCCCCCAGCTTTTATAAAATGTTTAATTTTCACATTCCCTCAGCTTTTTTTACCTGTTTCATATCCCCCTCCCTCACTTTTTACCGAAAAAATATACCCTTTTCCCCAGCTCTGTCACCTGGACATTTAAAAATCCCTCAGCTTTTTACCTGATACATAAACACCCTAACCCCAGCTTTTGTCACCTGATTTCTATCACATCCCCCGCTTTTTTTCCCCTTGGGTACAAAATCACATCCCTAGCTCTGTCACCCGAAAAAAAAACACTTTCCCCCAACCTTGTTACCCCCTGAACATAAACCCCAAACCCTCACTCTGCACCTGAAAAAATTTCACATCCCCAGCCCGTCACCTGGGAAAAAAATCCACACTCACTCTGTCACCAAAACATACACATCCCTCACCTATGACCGAAAAAAATCTTTTCCCCCAGCTTGCACCTTTATTTCAATCACATCCCGAGCCATTTTTAACCCGAAACCCTCAAAAACCCTGGCTTTTCTACCTTTATACATATCACTCCCCCGGCCTTGTTATTGATACATATGACTTTTCCCCACTTTTTCCCCCCGATAAAAATCAATCCTCAAATTTTGCCCCCTGATACATATCACATCCCCCAGCTCTATCACCTGATACATATCACATCCCCAGCCCCAGTTTACCGGGTCTTTTCACATTCCCCGAGTTTTTGTCACCCGGATACATAACAAAATCCCCCCACTCTGTCCCCCGATTTCATTTTTCAACACCCCTCAGCCCCTTTTACCTGATTTCATATCTTTCCCTAGCTCCTTTTAACCCGATAGATTTCCACCCCTCAGCTTTTGTCACCTGATAATTAAAATCCCCCACTCGTCCCCCTATAAAAAATCATAAACCCCCCACTCTGTCAAACCCGATAAATATCCAAAAAACCCCCCAGCCTGTCCCTGATACTTTTCAAATCCATCAGCTCTGTCACCTGATACATATCACATCCCTCAGCTCTGTCACCTGATACATATCACATCCCTCAGCTCTGTCACCTGATACTTATCTTTCTTTCAAGTTTGTTTCCTCATATATAAACAATAATCTTTTTCTTTCTTACTTTCCTGAATATTATTTCTTTCCCTTTTCTACAGAATTGGGTATCAGATCCCAATGTTTGCTGGATTCTGCATCATGTTTTCCCCTCCACATCATTTAAATTTCAGTGGGTTTTAATTGGGTGTGTCCCCAATTTATGATGAAAATACATTTGTTAAATTTTATTAACTCCCTCATCCCCTCTCCGCAGTGTTCGCCTTCTCGGGGCTTAAAACTTTTTTTTGTTTATTGCGAAAATCTCTACAAAAGGGAAAAAGGGTCATCCTGGGTCGCTGTGGCGGGAGGGCTAATATCCCAAGAAAGGCTACTTGGGTTTTTTTCCTTTTTATAGCAGTTTGCTCATTTTTTCTTAGTGAAAAGACAGTGAAAGGCTATTTTTTTACACCCAGCTGCTTCACTCAGTTTATTTTAAAAAAATGAATGAAAATATAATGCCTAACCATAGAAGATAGCTTTCTGTAGTGTTGAATACCTAGGAGGGGCTAGAAGTGGTCCGGACTTCTCTTGTGTGACCAGAGCTCTGCCAGGAACAAGTATCCAGGACCGCTCTTGGGATCTGGGGGATGCTGGAAGCAAGTAGTGTGTTCTGTTACTATATCACAAACAGTAATATGGCATCTTTGACAGACTGGGTCTGAACGGCTGAGCTTATAATGGTGCCAGGACAATGATAATCTCATGTATATAGTGGGGTTGTTTTAAAGGGGTTGTCTCACTACATCGATTCATCTTACCTCAGTCCTGTTTTCATTTTTAAATTCAGGGGCATGTTTACTGGCTTTTACTGGAGCGCAGTGACGAGCTGCTGAGGATACCAGGTCTGTTGCTATAGCGACCAGCCTATCAGGAGAGATAGAACAGGTCTGTAGCTATAGCAACCTGAGGAGCTGATCCAGTCCATACAAGAGGGGATATCTAGGAATAGGTAGGACACTGTTAATGGACACATTATGCAAAGGGACTTGTTTTTGCAAGATCTTTAACATAAAAAGCAATCCTTGTAGTGAGACAACCCCCTTAAATATGACGTGATTTCAAACTTCCATTTGGCTGTCCATTTTGCAACATTCAGTTAGTAAATCTGAATGATCTTTGAACATCCTAAGCTCCTTGTAGCACATATAAACACACCAGACGTCTCCACTAGATTCATGTATAACTTTTTATCTGCAATCCATAATTAAATTACAAAAAACTTTCTTTGACATTGTCATCCATATAGTAATATAGCAAACAGAAACCTGTGGTACATCCATTCGAGTTATATATGCATCCATAACATTAGTCAATCTATCTCCAATGGAATCGGGCTGTCAGCACGCATCCATTGGAAAAAAATTAACTTAAAGGGGTTGTCTCACTACATGGATTCATCTTACCTCAATCCTGTTGTCTTAGTTTCATATTGAATTCAGGGACGTGTTTACCAGCTTCTACTAGGCTACAGTAGAAAGACAGGTCTGTAGCTATAGCGACCTGAGGAGCTGATGCAGCCATACAAGAGGGGATTCTCAGAATAGGTAGGACCTGTTAATGGACACATATTGCAAAGGGGACTTGTTTTTGCAAGATCCTTTAAAATAAAAAGCAATCCTTGTAGTGAGACAACCCCTTTAATATTTTGGATTGCACCATTGCATATACAACTGGATTGGACGTACCACAGGTTTCTATTTGCTATATTACTTTATGGATGAGAATTTCAAAGAAAGTTTTTTGAAATCTTATTATTGATTGCAGATAAAAAGTTATATATGAATCTGTGGAGAGGTGTGGTCTGTTTATATGTGTTACGAGGAGAGTGTTCATTGGAGACTAGGAGAGGACCCAGTAAAGACCCTCCTGGTGTACATCCCATGAATATATATTTGCCTTTATGAAGGGTTAACTGTGTTATGGGCACTGAATATTCATGAGAATAAAGATCTCATTGGGGCCCCTTATGTTCCCCATTAAGGTCCAGAAAAAAGTTGATCCTCGAGTCTGTCTTGCATTCAAGTGAATTTTTATCTGTTGCGGTTCCTTAGTTCTGGATCTTCCTCGATGATAACTGTTCTGCTTTGTCTAGAGTTTTAATTTCCTTACTTTTCTCATAAAGGTCACAGAGGAGGGGGAATGAAGGCTTAGTGAGGCTCCTGGATAGCGGGAGCTAGGGCAATAATCCCTGTGTTTACTCTGCAGGTATGGGGATGCTCGCTAGTGTGTACACAGATGATGAGGAGCGAGGTAACGCGATGGGAATTGCACTGGGAGGACTCGCTATGGGAGTGTTAGGTTAGTCCAATAACTTGATCACAACTTTGTTCTTCATTATTTAAACCACATTTACTAATTTTCCCAAGAATCTTGAACTGATCATTATTGTTATTATTTGTATAATTGACTTTGTTTCTACTGTTTTTGGTTTTCTCTGTTTCATGAGTCATTTTTCTATGGAGACCCAGATTCATCCAAAAGACTTGTATTTGCCTTTAGCAGGACCAGTTGTCAGCATGTCTTAGATGGGAGGTGACTAGGTGAGCAGGGGGCATTTGGTCACTCCATTGCCAGAGGGATCTCCGAGAAGGTCACTAATACTATCTGATACTAAACATCTGACATCTCAGTAAAACATCATTTTAGTTTTTCTACAAAAACCTTTTAATTCTCACTGAGCAGAAGCCTCGTAGTAGGACCAATCCTTTTATTTAACTTCTGTAAGAAATATACAGTTAGAGAAAAAATATATTTCATTAATGACAAGATAACAGATCTATGATCACCGTGAGTGAGGGTGCAGACCCCAGGTCCTTACTTATAATCTTAACGAATGCCTTTAGGTTTTCACACAAAGATAACCAGATTTTTGTCATTAGGACATTCACTCCTTGAGACCATGGTTAGTTTCTCTAAACATGAAAAGCATTTGCATGATGTAGTAACCTACAAGACATTCCAAAAGATTCCATTAGGAAAGTGGTATAGCATCCTCTATTCCTTGGTGGTAGCTGTTACACTGATAGGTCCTATCTTGCATTAAGGAGAGACTCCTACATAGTTGTTTTCAGAAATCCCTTGGGAAACAACAAAATATATATATATATATTTTATAAATATTTTAATATATTATATAAAATATATATAAATATAAAATATATATATCTATAAATATATATATACCCTTCAATATTCAATATGAAAACCCTTTTATGTTAAACCTTATGATGGTGTTCCCTCATCAGAATATAGAAGATTTCAATATGCCTTAGGTTCCATTGCAGAGAGGGGTTTCATCATGAGACAGTTCTTGGTTTCTCCATTTGTTGGTAATAGGTTGCTTCACAAGAGTATGGAGTTCATCATGAGATTTGAGATGACTCTGTTGTTGGGGGGATTTATTATGAGAAAGTTTTAGGTTCCTTCATGCTAGCTAAAGGCTCTCTCACAGAATATGGAGGAGTTTAACATGCTGTTGGTGTCTCTATTGCCAGGGGATTTTCTTATGAGACATATCTAGTTTCCGCCATAAGTTAGTGGTAGGCTGTCCGCTGAGAGCATGGAGGATTCCATCATGAAGCAGTTTGGAGTTTCAGCATGCAGTAGTTCTAGGTTCTTCCTTAGGTCGGTGATAAAGTTCCTCACAATAGTATATAAAATTACATCATGAGACAGTCCTAGGTTCATCTTTATCAGGGCTCTCTTATCCATTGGGCAAACTAGGCAGTTACCTGGGAGTCCCAGGAGCAGAAGGGCCCAGGTTGGTCAGAGTTGTGTCTCAGGAATCCTCAAGATGCCATTGGTTCTCTGCACCATCAATTAGTCTCTTAGGTAGCAGACTTCTTTAGGCTGTGAGAGGTGCATTTTATTTTATTAATTTCTGTTCCAGTTGAAGGGACCTGGTGGGTGTTTAGGTGTGTATAGAGGTGCAGCTTAGTGTGATGTCATGTATTTAGAGGTGTGACCCCGTTGTGGTTTTGTCCGTGTTAGTGGGTTTTGGGTTTGTTTTGGGTGCAAAATTTTTTTGAAAGGGGTTTTGGCCTTGGGATGAAAACATTCCAGGCCACAAACCCAAAAAAACATTAACAACAAAAAGGCAACCCCCCCCTTTAAACACCAAAACATTTAACCGGCACACCCAAAAAAACCCTGGGCATCATGCCCGGCCAAACCTTAAAAAAACACCATAAAAGGGCCCCCAAAACCCCTAAAAAACATGAAAATCAACCGTTTTATGTCATGTGTTTTGAGGTTTTTGCCCCCTTTGGGGAATTTTTTAGAGGTTAAATTGGTTGTGTCAAAGTTTTAAAAAAATGGTTTTTGAGGTTCCAGGGAATAAAGTTAAAAAATTTGTTTAAAGGGGTTCCTTAAAAAAATTTAAATTTTTTTAAGGGGGGCCAGTTTTTAATTTTAAAATTCCCCCCTCCAAAACTTTTCCCAAAAACCTTTAAAGGGGTGTTTCCCCCCTGCTCTTGGTTTAAATAGGCTTTCAAAAAAGATTTAGAGGAGTTTCCCTGAGGGGGTATTTAAATAGGCGCCCCAACCCCCAAACCCCCAAAAGTTAACCCCCCCGGCCCAAATTTCGGGGAATTTGGGGTGCCAAAATTGCCCCAAAAAAGGGGCCCCGCAATTTGGAAAGGTTTTTTTATTCAGGGGAAAAAATAAATTTTTTTATTTTCAAACCCCCCCCCCCCCTTGGGTTTTTCCCTTTTAAAAAGTTGCCCCATACGTTCCTTTTCACAAGTGGAGAAGTTCATCAGGGTTTTGGGTTAAATCCCAAAAACCAAAGGATTTTATAAGAGACCATTCTAGGTTTCCTTAATAAAATTTGGTTTAAAAACTTTCTTCACAATAGTATGCAGGATTTGTGACACAGTTCTATACACCTACAAATTGTGGTGACAAGTTCCTTTTATTTTTACTTGGGGACACCAATAAGTTGTTGATAGCATAGGCCCTTTTCTTTGCCCGCCCTGCTAGATGCTTTGAGCCCCAGATTTGAAAGGGGGAAACTCGATGTTTAAAAACATTGCATACTTTTGTAGGTATTAAACAAGTTGGTGGGTTTCTGCTATCTAGCATTACTATGTTGGTTCTTTGATATATGGCGTTAGTATCCAGACCTTTGCCTTTGATTATTGCTACTTACGCTGTTGTTTCAGTTTTGTATATTTTTGTAGGGGGGGGGGAGCCTATTTATAAAGTTTTCTATGGGGCCCTATTTAAAATTTTAAACATGCCCCCCGGGGAGTTGGTTTCCCCTGTGGGAAGGAGGGAAGACTTTTACCATGTTCCCCGGATTCCCCCCAAAAGCTTAGATTTTTTCATCATTTTGACAGTTTTTTAAAGGGTTTCCTCAGTTGGGTGGGTTTGAAATTTCCTCAGGAAAACCCAATTTTTTAAAACTCTTGGATATGCCGGTAATTCGTTTTTTTCCCCTTTTAATTTTAATGTCCAGGTACACATTAGAGAAAATTATGCCGGGTTTTTTAATCTATTTTTTTTTCTGACCCTATAGTTTGGGGCCTCCATTTTTGGAAGCAACTTTTACGGTTTTGGGGGAAAAAACACGCCAATTTTTTGGGCCTTGCAAATTCTAGTTTTCTTTGCGGAGGTCGGTTTTATTATTATATTATGGGTTTGATTTTAATTAAACCCTTTTCTTATTATCAAGTAAAAAGATTTTGTTTAATATAAAACATTGCATATAATGTCCCCTGTGTATTTTCTTGTCTTCTTTCTGTCTTCAGCTCTCCAGCTCTTCATCCTTCAACCTTCTAGGGTTCAACCAGAGGTGAGTCCATGAGGAAGAAAGCCTGGACATACTGAATCTGCAACGTGATCTAGAATCTCATTTTCTTCCTCTTGTTTTAGAGTCAGACGGGGACATCGCTATTTACCCTTCTAAAAGATCCATATATCATCATTGCTGCCGGTACGTTAGCCAGTATCCAGTATTTATCACACATATACTACTGGACAGCGAGGTCTGTGATATCTGTATACACAAACATACATACATACATACAATAAATAAAGGAGTGGAGTCAAAGTCCCGGCGACACTCTTTTTTTAAAAAAGGGATTTAGAATGAAAAAGGGAAAATGGCAGATCTGAACACCCCAACCCGTAACATGTGAAGGAGCTATGTCCGGAACATGATCACCATCTTGATAGATGCCATGTTGGATCAAGGGCAAGTTTTTCCAATGGGAAGGTGGTCATGAAGCATATCAAAGACAACCAGAGTTGTCTCAGCAATCTATAGTCACAATAAGATTTGCAGTATCTCTTGTGGTTCAAAAGTTATCAACACCGAAAGTTCTCTTGTAGGTTCAATTGGATCCAGCACCTTGATCTCTGTATTCAGCACCAGGGACATCACATTGAACACCTCATATAGCTGTGCATCACATGGAATGTTCCCAATTGTTGTTGGAATTTTTTTTTTATCGATAACTTTTAAACCACAAGAGATATTGCAAATCTGATTTCCGCAATTGATTTCTAAAACAATTCAGATCTTATTTTATATGTTATATGAACGGCTTCTGTTCAGGAAAACTTATTCTTGATCCAATATGCTTTCAAGACAGTGACCATTTTCCAGACATAGCCTTAAAGATTGGCCCTTCAACCATTACTTGCTGGAATATTCAGATATATCATTTTCCCTGTAGGTTCTGAAATAGAAGGGTGTGCTAGGACTTCTGACTCATTGAATCACTCTGTATGTAATATATATATATACACACACAGTATCTCACATGTAAGCACACCCCTCACATTTTTGTGAATATTGTATGGCGCTTTGATACAATGTAAAGTAGTCAGTACACAGCTCGTATAACAATGTAAATTTGTTATTTCCTCAAAATGACATGTAGACCAATTTGATACAGTGTGCGGCGTATGGTCTGAGCACTAACAAGGCTGACCCCCGAGCCCTCTCACCTCTGCAGCAATGCTGGCAGCACTTGCATGTTTATTAAGAAAGAACAATCTCTGGCTA
Organism: Phyllomedusa bahiana; assembly: GCA_025379985.1. Classification (NCBI taxonomy): domain Eukaryota; kingdom Metazoa; phylum Chordata; class Amphibia; order Anura; family Hylidae; genus Phyllomedusa; species Phyllomedusa bahiana. The sequence goes on from JAODAL010004128.1 coordinate 39,135, forward strand.
TGACGCAGCTCACATGCACTTAACTTCTTTGGTTGACTATGGCGACGCCTGTTCTGAGTGGAGGTCTGTCTTGTTAAACCACTGTATGGTCTTGGCCATGGGTGCTGCAGCTGCAGTTCGGGTGGTTAGCACTCTTATAGCTAGACCTCTATATGGTTGATGCAAAAATTCTTTTTATCAGATCATCTGACAGTTCTTTGCCATGAGGCGCCATGTTGAATTTTCAGTGACCAGTATGAGAGCGTGTGAGAGCAATAACACCAAACTTAACACACCTGCTCCCTATTCACACTTGAGACCTTGTATCATTGAAGAGTCATATGACACCATGGAGGGAGAATGGCAAATTGGGCACAATTTGTCTATTTTCACAAAGAGGTGTACTCACTTTTCTTTTGTTGCCAGTGGTTGAGACATTGATGGCTGTGTGTTGAGTTATTTTGCAGACCACACAAATTTTACAACTGTTTTATACACACGATGATACATGGCTCCATTACATTGTATCAAAGTGTCAATATTATTCAGTGTTGTCTCATGAAAAGATATAACACAATATTTACAAAAATATGAGAGGTGTACTCACTTCTGTGAGATACTTTAGGTATATATATATATATGCACACACAACTGTGTATTGGTGTATAATGGGGTCTTACAATTACTGGTGGACAAAACCTCACCTATGGGTCATTCATGCCATATGCTGTGTTGGTAGTGATTTGTCTTGTTATCTGCCGAGTCCTCATGGATTTTTACAAAATAAAGAATGAGTTTGGTTGTTGACTGGGATAGAAAGTCAGAGGATCCGGATCAGAATTTAATTTCCTTTGTCAAACCCTTTCCCAAAACCTGCCATTATAAGTCTTCCTACAACACAATGACCATTGAAAATTGATCGTGTGAAGTCATTTTTAGATTCCTCACCTTCAGTCTTATCTCTTATATTTGTTTTCTCTGCATCTAATTACTGTATGTGCTTGATGGTGCAATGGGGACGATTTATGTGGCTATAACAGCTGCCTATATAAAGAAATGTCAACAAGGCTGGACTGATACTAAAAGCAGCCCTGCTACAAACCCCCACAAGCACACATACTATATCTGCATCTGGAGTTTGCTTTGGTCATGTACCTCATCACTTTCTAAAATAACACCATCAATACAAAAAACGCCCATAGTAAGGTGTGCTTGTTTCCCGATGGAATTGTGTTATTTTAATGAATAAAGAATCTGAGAAGAATATGGGTGAGTGCCGCTACAATCTTCTTCTAGGTGGGGCAATTTTGAAAGTTTTATTTAAGAGAGCACCGCTATATTTCTAAGAGACTTACGGTGCATTGGTAAACTCATCGGGTGTTTACACTTTAAGGAGAGCTATTGGGTTCGATGCCGCCTAGTCAACTTCTCCCTCTGGCAACCACAAGAAAGTAAAAGTGGTGCATAGAAATCTCTAATCATAGGGTTAGAGACACAGAAAGAGAAGATCTCTCTTTAGGGAGAGCCCCATATAGGCGTGTGGAGATTCGAAATTGCCTTTTTGCACTCCACAAAGCATCTGCATATCACAAGGCATTATGGGAAAGGAGCTGAGAAGTAAAGCGCCTCTGTTGGATGTAACACATCGTACAATTTGCTGTTGACCCACTGGGTACTTTGGGAAAGCAAAAAATGGTAATTTACATAGTTACAGAGTTAGTACGTTGAACAAGAAGGACACCAATTGTCCATCAAGTTAAACCAAGGAGTGGGGAAAATGTGGTGAGGGATACGAGCACAGGACTTTAGCCCAGCCTCCACCATGGTTTAATTGCCCTGGAACCCACAAGGCCAGACACAACCAATGTACTCCAGTTGGGAGGACCTTATTTCTGAACCCAGAGCCTCACCAGGCCAGGAATCCAGAATTTTACATAGCTTCGTACGCATTATATTCTTTAGTTACCATGTAGGTATCTAAGCCTTTCTTGAGAACTATCTACAGTTCCTGCTGTGACCAGCTCTCAGCGGAGACCTTCCAAAGGTTTACAGTGGAAGAACGCTTTTCTCCCTCTGGAGTCCTGAATCCTTTTTTTCTTAGTCGACACGGGAATGTCCCTTGTCTTTTGAGGGGGCTACACTTCGAACTAAATTTTTCCCCCATACTTTTTGTGAGGGACAATTTATATATTTATATAAATTCTATCATGTACCCCCACGGAAGCCGTCTATTCTCAAAGACTAACAGATGTTCAATTCTACTAACATATGCTCATAACTAAGAACGGCTCCATTACCCCTTATAAGTTTCGGTTGCTCGTATTTGTACTACCTCTTAGCTCATTACATACACTCTTCATAAACTGGGGCCAGCGAAACGGAAAAGCAATATTCTAAGGTGAGGTAGCAACCAATGCTTCTTGTTACAGAGGTAGGTAGAGTTACCATTCCTTGTCCAGCGAAGAGTCCATGCCTCTTTTAATACACGCCATGATCTTAACTTGCCTAGAGGCAAGCTTGATTGACATTGCATGCTGATTCTGTAGTCCTATATGATATAACAAGAACAGCCAGTATCTTTCTCAACAAACAACTCTCTCCAAGTTTTTCTCCCCCTTAAGACATATGATGCCTATGTATATTATTTCTACCAGATGCAGAAGAACCTTACATTTATCCAATTGAACCCATTTGCAAGTGGATGTCCTAGAACTCAGTGTGTCCAGGTATGCTTGCAATTTATGAGCTCTTCTTCCATAGAGTGCCTACCATTCATAGCTTGGTGTCATCTGCTAAAATCGAATACCGTGTTATTGATCCATTACACTATTATCTTAATAAATACATTATATAAGAGAGGACCAATACTGAGCCACTGCGGCACACCACTCACCAACTGGGGACCACCTCAGAGTAGGATTCATTTACCTACCAATCTCTGAGTACGAACCAGCAGCCTTCGTTTTTAATCCAATTACAAATGTTTTATCTCTATAACCAATGGATTCTAGTTACCACCAACAAAGCTTATGCGGGACAGTGTTCTAACGCCTTTGCAAAATCTAAATACACAATATCACAGCTGCCCCGCTTTCCCAGGACTTCTACTCACCTTTCATAAAAAACAGATCAGATTGGTCTGACCCAGATTTGTCCTTAGTATAATCCATTGCTGGCGATTCACTAATAATCACTTGTGTTTGTCAAAACATACTCCTGTATATAGTACCCTTATGGAGCACTTCAAACATTTTTCCCACAAAAGATGGTTAAACTTACTGGTGTCTTATTAATTACCTGGGCAAGAATTGGAACCTTTTTTGAAGATGGGGAACTACATTGTCCTGTTACCCGTCTCATAGTTACTTATATAGTCACCAGGGAATCTCTAACATTCATGTACAGGGGACACCACCGATAAACCGAGCTTGAGCTCTTAAATGAACTATTGGGTGAATGCATCAGGGCCTGAGCTTGTTTCAGTATTCAGTTTATTTAACTTGGCCTTTGACTCTTTTTCCTAAACTGAGCCATTAATTATAGCAGTGTTTTTGGCCCAACCCATAATCTACTATCTCATTGATAGTATTACCTGAGCTGAAGACCATATTTAGTACATCTTGGCATTCCTGGTCACCAGTGACCAGCTTCCCCCATCACAGGTTTTTTAAGGGTCCTATTCGGCTCTGGCTTCTGCCCTGTTTGGCATTTATATGCCTTCAAAGAATTTATTGGGGTTATGTCTTGCTGTACTTGGCCACCTGCCTTTTATATTTGGATAATTTTAGTGCTTTTATCACTTTTTGTACTGACTTTTAATTAAGCTCTCTGGTAATTTTATAGGCTGCTGCGAGAACCCCCCTCTGACTTTATATAATTTTTTTTAAATGAACTTGTTTTATTGTTTATTGCCACTGTCTTATCAGAAGGTTAGATGCATGGTGGTTTTTCGTGCTTTACTTGCGTAACCATAGGATTTTTTTTTGCAATAAAGTCCTCAAAGTATATTTAACACTGTGGACATGGAACCAGGTACTAGTCTAAATTGTCCAGTGAACTAAAATGGTGTTGAAAGAATAACTGTTTCCGGAACTTGTTAAATGTGGGGGGTCAGCAGGTGACAGGTATTTTACTTACGGGACGATGAGCAGTTGATTAAATCCGGAACGCCGTACAATCATGGACAGCGGAAATTATGCACATATATCATTGGGGAACATAGGGAGGGAACGGGCATACAGTGCTTATTTATCTATTTGTAAACATGGGGAATTGTTTATCATACATTGCGGGGCCATTTAAGTCATTAAAAAGGGAAGGCAGAGACAATTTTCGACTCTGTTCATCCCTCTGGTTCTTGGGTGCCAGCGTACTAGAGGTGCTGCCGGGGAACTATCGTTTATTATACCTGGCAGCACATTGAGTAACGTAATCCTGTCCATTTATCTAATTTGGAAGAGTACATGTGTTGGAAAGTTATATGCGTCTGTAATAGCGTTTTCTTTTTCCACAGTGAGAGAAATTTTGGCATTTCCCCTGATGAACCCTAGATTGTTATTGGGGGAAAAACAACGTCGGGATAGCTGGGATTTAAAGGTGCATTATACACGCATGTAGTGTATTGTCTGTTCATTATAGGGCAGTACCGCCTCTTCAATCGGGACGGTAGCGGTTTATCCACTGGCAGATAATGCACAGTATGCTGTATCATCTAGGTATTGCAGTGCGTAATATATATGGGTTTTTTTAGTTATTAATATTTTTTAAATAGTCTAGGTAAAAAGTTATTTTAACAGGGATTATTATTTGCCAGTGGTTATATTGGTATAAATCCCTATGTTCAATATAGAATCTGTGTATTTTTTAGAAAGTCCAGATCCACAGTGGCAGACAAACTTCTAGTGGGTTCATCAACAAAATGACGCCCACCATAATATTTATCCTCTAACAGCATTGAGGAACTTCCTCCCTTTTCAAGTCGATTGCAGAACACGTGACCCCCAGCTCAGATGGCCTGAGAAATTGAAGTCAACCATTATTATCACGTCCTGCCTGTGCTTGCCCGACTCACCATTGGATTATGCATCTGTTCTTTCTACTCTCCTACAGCAGTGATATTCGGGGGTCTATAGATTACACCAAAAATAATATTTTCAGCATTAATACCCACCCTTGTTATTTCCCCCACATTGTTTACACATCTTTAGGTTACTCCGCCAATGTTTTACAATTTCACATTTGCCTTTCATATCCATCCTTACATACAGACACACTTTCCTCCTACCCTCCTGTTCGCTCTGTCTTTCCTAAATATGATTAAAACCATTGAAGGCTTCGTCAGCCCAATTCATGCGAGGAGTCAAGCCATTCGTTTCAGGCAATACCTACCACATCAACTCAGCTACTCTACAACTAGAGCCTCAAGTTCCCCCATTTTGGGTTTGCAAGACTTTTAGCATTTGTGAATAGGACATTTTAAGTTCCGTCCTTCCGTTTTTTCAACTTTACCGTCATCGGTTGGTTTGGGATTGTATCTAACATGCTTCATTAGACGGCATGGATCTACATCTACCCGGATCAATAGACAGCATGGGATTAAACGTTACCTGTCTAGATGAAGGCATTCGATTAAACATCTCTCCTCGGTAGATGGCATGGGATTATACTTTACCCTTCTAAGAATGATGGCATGGGATTATACCCCTTTATCAGACAGCATGGTGAATTTATTATTACACAAGTTAGTAGATGGCATGAGATTACTGAGATATTGTGGGTTACCTATATCTTCAAATGCTGGTTTTGCAAACACATGGATCTCTATCCACTGGTCTACTCACCTCCCACATTTACTTCTACCACCACACACGATATAGTCTTCCCACTCTCTAACCTATCAACCCCTTCCATTTTATATATTGTCTCCTCCCTCATCCCATAGTTTAAATACTTCCCGCACCCCTTCTAGATTCTTTCCCCCAGCACAGCAAGACCCCCTATCCATTCAGGTGCAATTTATCTGTAGGAAAACAGATTGTACCCCAATGAAAAAGTCAGCCCAGTGCCTCTAAAACCCAAAAACCTTGTCATACAAAGACTTCAGCCATGAATTTTATCACTGAGCTTCCCGCTGTCTTTCATGAGTTGCGCATGGCAACCGACAGTTATTCCGGAGAACAACAACCTTGGAGGTCACTTCCCTTAGCTTTGAGACAAGTGTCTTTAAAATTATTTTTTAGAGGCCTCCCACCTACCATGTATTCTGTCATTGGGTTTCCACATGGACTACAACAGCTGGGTCTCATCGCCAGCCCCTCCCAGTAATTATACAACACCGGTCCACCTCATGCCGTACCCTGGCACCAGGGAGACCGCAAACCATACGGTTTGAGCGGGTCCTGGCGACAAAATATTCATATCAGTATTTCTGATATGGAATCTCCTACAATACTAACTGTCTTTTCTTACCTGCGATTCCCATTCCCCCCTTTACTAGATTGGGCTGCTCGTTCGGCTTGACTATGGAAGAGCAGTGTCCACTACGGGCTTCCATTTTGAGAATGATTCCAAAGCATTATCACCAACTTGGATTATGCTAGGAATCCTCAGGAGGAGAAGTGGCCTTCCTTTTTATGGTACCCCCTAGAACTCCCTGTCTACATTAACACTGCTACACGGCTCTTCCTGCTGATCAATACTCCACCCTCAACATTTAGACCCATAACCCCCCACCCTGTTTGATCCAAGAGATATATAGCTAAACTCTTCTCTTCATTTGTCAATCGCCTCTCAGTGTCGCACTTTTGCTCCTTCTAGGTCTTAAAAATGCGAGCTACCAGTGTAGCAAACATGCCTCAATTGACTACAGCAGTATTCACACCTGGACTCTTGCTCCAGTAGTGATACATATGGCAGATTGTGCACTGCTGGAAGTTGGCCAGTTGACAGCTGCCCCATTATCACGGTGCAACAGCAATGAAGAGGGAAAAAAAAAAAAAAAAAAAAGTTAATGAGATTGAGGTATTAAATAAAAAGAGGTTTGTTTACTTACCAGTTTTTCTCTACTGTTTTAAATCCGGTTTTTTAAACTCCACACTCTATTCTCTTCAAGCACTCAGTTTGAGCCAAGCAATGGAGCCACCAATAGAGTAAAGCTAGCATCACCCATCTGTATACAGCCGTTTCAGAGCAGAACAATGCTGGCTTGGCTGAGTGGGAGGCAATGAGTGGCTCAGAAAGAGAAGATCCCTCCTTAGGGAGAGCGCCTATATCACAAGGCATATCACAAGGGTTAGAGACAGGCATGCACATGCTTTCTCAATCAGGGACAAGTATATGGTACTAAAAATTCAAGTGTCAATATAACATACAATACTGCCACATAGTGACTACATTGACAGTTAACTGGTCAGATACCAGTTTAGGTCATATCACATGACCATGACAATAGCCCTTATCTAACACAGAAACAAAAACACAAACATCCCGGGGTTCACAGGTAATGTCTGTACTGATTGGAATTTCTCACTTTCCCTTTACTTCTATTAGCCATGACTTGTCTGTTTAATATTTACCACACGAACATTTTAGACTCCTCATTATCCCAGCTCCTCCCAACCTATTCCCACCTGTGTACAAACTCCCCACCCATATCGCCCCAATGGTAGTAATGACCCCCTTATGCCTCAAACAGTAAAAGTGCACCCGACAGCTCACGATGGTGCACCCAGATTTAGTCTTTTGTGTTCTAATCTTGTAGGTAGCTAAACCCCCTCTTAAGTAGATCCTCTCATTAAATAGGTATGTTTCCCCTCCATGGGTTAGGTATTTAGGCCCCTATTTGGTAGCTAGGTATATAGGCCCCTGTAAGGATTTAAACAACCCCCTTCAAGTAAATATGTATATAGCACCATGCATTGGGTATCTAGGCCCTCTTTTAGGTTGGTAGGTATATAGGACCATATTAGATAAATAGATTGGTAGGTATATAGGCCTTTCATTGGGTAGATATGTAAGCCCCACATTAAGTGGTTAAGTGGGCAAATAAACCCTTCGTTAGTTAGGTATATAGGGCCTCCATTAAGTAGATAGGTATATAGGTCAGCCATTAGGTATGTAGATAGGTAGATATAAAGGCCCCCATTAAGTAGGTAGATAAGTTATTTGGCCTTTCATTAGTTATAAAGGACCCTCCCCCCCCCCCCCACCGTATGTAGATAGTACTCCACTTTATTAATGATGCTCTCATTGTGATGATTGCAAATCAAAAAATAAAACTCCCCTGCAGTACAGTTTTCTCATCCAGCTTATGTACGCCGCAGGCACTGTCTTCTCATCCCACCACCTGAGCCAGGATGCTACTCCCAGCATTTTGTAGGCTGCAAGCCTAAGAACAGGCTGCTTTAGGCTTTCAGCTTAGAAATGGTAGCGGTGCAGGCAGCGTGAATGTGTCACTACATCATGCTGGCTGCTGTGGTTGGTGGGGCAGAGAGCTGATTGCTCCCTGCTCTGCCATAGGACATGCAGAAAAGTGAGAAGATGCACCAAAGTACAGTGCCCACTGGGGATTCACCAGCTTAGTAGAGCAGATTGCCAGTCTGGTTCTGGATGTCAGCTTGGGAAAGCACTTCACAGAGTTTCACTTGAACAGTGAGTTTTGGTTAAAATAGGAGTTGCATCTTTGAGGGGCATGTCTTATATAAAAAGATGTCTCTGAAAATATATACAACTCCTATGTTAATATGAGACCTAAGATCAGTCCACAAACTAGGCCCACCAAAAATATTCCTACTCTCATTCCCTATACCAAAATCATTATTTTAGACCCAGGCCCAGACCACTATATTAATATTAGACCTTAGGCCAGCCCCTTAAATTAATTTCAGACCCAAAACCAGACCAAACTATATTCAAACCCAGTGCTTTGGAACCCAGACCCAACCTTTTAATTAAAGGGACACTTCCATCAGAAAGAAGTATTTATAAAAAGTATTTTTTTTATTCCTGCAGTCCCATACAATTGAAAATTATATATAAAATCTTGTTATTTTCTAGCTGTGATTACTAGAGATAAAACTCCGGAATGACCAAGCAGACTAACCTCACTTTACTGTTAGTGCTGCTTATCTCTATGTAGTCTCATTACACATAGTACATCATGACATTATGATGGCTCTATTGTTCTTTGGACAGGCCTAGATAAGGTTAGACTAGACCGGAAGCGCAATGGCAAATCTACATCAAAGTAATGGGTTTCATCCTTTCTGCACTTTTTCAAGTCCTGCTTTTTAAAAGACTTACACCCAAGCCAACCGGTCTGGAAAAAAACAACAAAACATCCTCTAACAACGATGTTTTCTTCAGGCTCACGAGGGGAAAGTCAAGAGACAAAAAGAAAGATATAAAAGACAATAAATTTTGTCAAATTCGTGAAAAGAACATTTTTAATATCAGATTCTGTGGCAGAACCTGTAAGTATATTCAAACCCCCTATGTTTATTTCAAACCTCAAACAAAAGAAATAAAACTTAGAAGAGATAACAGAAAAAAAGAAAAGAAAAACAAAATACTGCACACCCCATAAACCCAAAGGGTTTTGGGGGTGTAACTGACGTAATTTCTAACCCCGCTTGCCTCTGTTATTTTGGGGGTTTTTTTGGTCCATTCATTTTTTTTATGGCTTTTTTTTTTTTTTTTACACAGGTGCTTTGTTAATATTGTTAGGGAATTGAATTCTTATATGTTTTCCCTTTTTTTACCATTTTTTTATTTTGGGTTTTACAATGAACTGGTTTATGCAAATGTAAAATGTATGCTAAACAGGCTTTTAATTTATGTAACTTTTTATGGGGTTTTGATTTTTAATCTTTCTACCGCCCACAAACCCCCCCTTTGCCTCTGAATTTGCCTATTTTTGGGCCATTTATTTTTGTCCTGTGTTTTTTCTGTTTTCACCCGTACTTTAAAAATCAAAAGGGAAATTGGGGTTGATATAGCTTTCCTTTTTTTCCCCTTTATATATCATTTTTTGATTGGGGTTGTAGCAATAGGACGTATTCAAGCAGTGTTACATGTAAAAATGGGGAAAAAAATTTTACAGCCACCAATTGTGCAAAGTTCTCCCACTTAAAACATGAGAGAGGCCGAAGTGACGTATAGGTAGATCTAATAAGAGGGACAAAAAAAAAAAAAAAAAAAAAAAAAAAAAAATAGAAAAAAAAAAAAACCCCCATTGCTGATTTGGAAAGAAATTTTTTTGCAATTATGGTGGAAATAAGTTTTTGGTCACCTACAAACAAGCAAGTTTCCTGCTCTCACAGCCCTGTAACATCTTCTTTCAGAGGCTCCTCTGTCCTCCACTCATTACCTTTTAGTAATGGCAACTGTTTGAACTTGGGTTTATCAGCATAAAAGACACCTGTCCACAACCCAAACAGTCACACTCCAAACTCCACTATGGTGAAGACCCCCAGAAAAAAAAATTTGTACCTGCAACCAGGCTGGGAAGACTAAATCTGCAACAGGCAAGCAGCTTGGTGTGAAGAAATCAACTGTGGGAGCAATATTTAGAGGTCTACCTATGATGTCAGTCACAGGCCTCTCTCATCTTTTTAAGTGGGAGAACTTGCACAATTGGTGACTGACGAAATACTTTTTTGCCCCACTGTATGCTCAACAGGTCTTGTAACTTATGTATACTTTTGTATGTTTTAAGTGATTTTAAGTGTTGGATTTCCCTTGTTAGTAAATAAGGATTATATGGTTGTGCAGCTATTTTGTATGTTTCTTTTCTTTTTTCCTCTATCTTTACTATGCTATTTACATACTGTTAGCACCCCGTTTATTATTCTGATTTGTGGTGCCCGCTTCCTTTTTTTCTATACAAGAAATAAAACTGAGTGAATACTGCATTGCAGACAGCAACAATATAGTCAGATGCCAGTACAAGTTATATACTCACCCTCTTGGCCATTTAAACATCAGATATTTTGCTTTCTTTCTTTTTCAGGATCCATCTGTTTTGCCAATATGGCAATTGCAATGATGGAACCGGCACTGCCGATCTGGATGATGGAAACCATGTGCTCCAGGAAATGGCAGCTTGGTAAGACACCCGTTAACTTTTTTATCTTCAGGTTTCTAAATAAAACTTTACCAAAGTGTGTTTGACCGACATTCCCCAAACCCGGGTGTATGCAGGGTCTTTGCTTAGACGAGAAAAGCAGGGGGCCAAGAAAGGGAATCCTTACTGAGGGAATAAAAATGTTCGTAATTTTTAGGAAAAACATTTTTTGGGAAGGAATTTTTTCCCTCAAATAGGACAATTGGTTTTCTCCCCTCATTGGGGTTTTTTGCCTTCCCTTGGATAAACACTTTAAAAAATAGCTGAACGGAGGGAAATTTGGTTTTTTTTTGGGCCCCTACAAACTATGTAACAAGACACAAAAGACAAAGGAATAATATGGACTCTACTGCCATTAACTTAAATATTGTGGCATTAGAGAGCACTTGGTTTATCTTGCCCTTGGGGAATTAAATCATACCCCCACCCCTGGGATTGGGGGATGAGGGCCCCTTGTCGGTAAAATGTCAAAGTACGGGGAAATTGGGTTTTAGTACAGGTGGGCCCCCTTTCTTAGGGCCCCAACTTCTGGCCCCCTATATGGGACTTAATAGTTTATAGTGATAATGACAGGGGGATAAAGACAAACTAAGTTCAACGACCAATGATCAAGAGAACTTATTAGTTATAAGTCCCTATAACCACCAGAAATGAGTTTTCCAGCAGTTCCTTTCATCGTATTAAGATACTGGCTAGATGTTGAGGTTGGGGGTGTCTCCTGAAACTCCTAGTTCGTGTGTTGGACTCTGCAGCCACCAATAAACCTCTAAATAATAATTACTGCAGAGATTTGCACCCAAGCTGAAAGTGATTGACTCATCGGTAACTAGATAAAGCTGAGCTGTGGGGCAGGCAAGATAGATGGCCGCACTGCTGAAATACAGCAGTAATGATCCCCCACATGATAACGGCCTCCGGATATTAAACCTTCTCATGAATGTTTCATCCCAGCTGATAAGCGGCATTGTCTCTCCCGCAGGTGTGGCTTTCCTTCCAGCCAGCATCTCTTATCTTATAGGAACCAATATCTTCGGGCCCCTGGCTCACAGGATGGGGAGGTACATCTGATTTGTTACTTATTGCTTTCTGCTCCAGATCTAATCATTAATAGCATGACGACGTTAAATTGTGAGGTCACCGAGTTCAGTGTAACATCCCTGTAACCTGCTAGAAAACATTTCACTCCAGAATTTTCCACAACTATAACCGGGAGTGAAGGGTGTTAATGTAGGAGTAAAAGGGTAACACCGTCAGGGAAACGCCTCTCGTTTATAATACCGCACTTAATTGATTGAACACAAAAATCATAATAGGAAAAAGTGGCTGAAATTAGTTGCCAATCTGTCCCCAAAATATTCACAGCAGAAAACAAAAATACCCCCAGTTCATGGGGCAACAGATAAGAATCTAAATAAATACTGCCCATTATGTGGAAGATTATAACTGCTATAATGCGGCTCCCTATGTAGAAGATTGTAACTGCTATAATACTGTCCACTATCTGAAGTATAATATGAATACTGCCCCTTTGTGAAGAATAAAACTACATAATTCTATACCATGTAGAAGAAGCAACTATAAATATGCCCCCCATTCAAAAAATAACTAATATTATACTGACCCCCATTTACAAGAAAATTAAATACTATAATACTGCCCCCCTTTTGTACAAAATACCACTATAATACTGCCACTATGTAAAAAGGGGTATATTAATAATATGTAGGGAAAAATTAAAAACTGCTATATACTACCCATTATGACAAGACTATAAATAATAATATTGCCCCTATGTACAAGAATATAACTACTTTAATAATGCCTTATATTAAATTTATTATAACTTCTATAATAATGTAATTATGGTACAAGAATATAACTACTACAATACTGACCGAGACCGAGCAGCACAGACTCCATCAACCCCATAAACCTCAAACCTATCCCCCTCACCCCCAATCTCTGGAATGCACTTTCTGGTTGCAAAAGTTTCCCCTTCTCCCCGACCTTTTTTCTCCGCAAAACCTTTTCCCTTTCCTTGGGCTAAAAGAAAAATGGCTGACACCCTCTACATTTGTTATGGCGGGCTTCATTTTCCCAACCCCCCACCCTGGCAGCAAAACATGGGGGAGGTGTCGGCCTTCTTCTGTCAGAACTCCCTTTTTCTCCATCCCACCTCTACCTTTCCCCCACCCCCCATCCTTTGAGGTGCACTCGTCCGATCTTTCCCCCAGCAACCTCCAAGGGAAGTTGTCTACCGGGACCCCCAGACCCGCCACCGCCTTTCCTTACCACTTCGTTCCCGGGGTCCTCCCCTTTTTTCCACGCATCCCCACTATTATCATGGGAGATTTTAACACCAACAATACACCCCATCCCCTATAACAAAAATCCGTCACCCCGTGGGGCCTCTGGAACCACTCAAAAAAAGACACACAATGGACCCCCATCTTCACCCGCCTTTGCCCCCCACTAACCTCTCAAACTTCCCCTCTCTACCTGACACAACTTTCCACCTTCTCCCCCTCCATTTTTTTCCCTCCATTGTCCCTCCTGCCCAAATCAGTCCCCCCCCCCAGGAACCTACAAAATCTCAACCCTTGCACTCCCTCTGACTCTCTTGCTTCTCGCTCTACCATTTCCCAAATTTTTTGACCCAGACGCCCACCCTTTCTAAAAACCACCCCCCCCCCCCTTTTCCCCCCCCTCTTGATGCGGTCGCTCCTCTCACACACAACAGAACCCACAAAATCAACAGACAACCCTGGCACACAGACTCCACCAAACGGCTGAGGCGAGCTTTCAGAATTGCCGAGCGCCGCTGGAAGAAAACCTACCCCACCACTGACTTCACCTTTTACAAACAATCACTACATACACAGTCCCCTCCCCCTACCTCTATTCCTGCAGTGCCCCCACAGCCCACCTCTACACTTGCTCATCATTATTCCCCCCTAACTTGCTTCTCTCCAGTCACTCATGACAAGCTCTCCTCTATACTGTCCAAATCCAACATCACCACCTGTAGTCTTGACCCACTGCCATCCCTGACCTTAGTGCAATTATCATCCCAGCCCTCACCCATCTCTTCAACATATCATTAACCTACCATCACCCCCATCCTTAAGAAACCATCTCTTGACCCCTCCTGTCTGTCCAACTATCACCCCATCTCACTGCTTCCATTCGCCTCTGAACTCCTCGAGCAGCACGTCTATCTTCAACTGTCCTCTCATCTCTCCACCAACTCTCTCCTTGACCCGCTGCAATCTGGTTTCCGACCCCACCACTCTACAGAAACCGCTCTAACCAAAGTCACCAATGACCTAGTAACTGCCAAAGCCTCACGCCAGTACGCTGTGCTTCTCCTCCTAGACCTGTCCAGTGCCTTTGACACTGTCGACCATTCACTTCTGCCACAAATCCTCTCCTCCCTTGGCATCACAGACTTGGCCATTTCCTGGATCTCCTCGTACCTCACTGATCGGACATTCAGCGTCTCTCATTCTCACACCACCTCCTCCTCTCACCCGCTCTCTGTTGGTGTCCCCCAGGGATCTGTTCTAGGCCCACTACTCTTCTCTATGTACACCCTTGGCCTTGGTCAGCTTATAGCATCACACGGCTTTCAATACCACCTGTATGCGGATGACACCCAACTTTACATCTCCGTCCCAGATGTCACCTCTCTATTCTCCCGGATCTCTGACTGTCTTTTGTCCATATCCACCTTCTTCTCCTCACGTCTTCTAAAACTAAACGTGGAGAAAACTGAATTTATCATCTTCCCATCATCCCACTCTATCCCTCCACCTGATCTCTCTATCACGGTCAATGGCTACACTCTCCCACCAGCTCCGAAAGTCCACTGCCTTGGATAACCCTAGACTCCTCTCTGTCCTTCAAATCACACATCCAAACCCTCACCTCTGCCTGCCGCCTCCCCCTGAAAAATATCTCCCGAATCCGCTCATTCCTTAACTTTGATAGCATAAAAATGCTTGTCCATGCCCTTGTTATTTCCCGCCTAGACTGTTGCAACATCCTTCTCTGTGGCCTCCCACCTAGCACTCTTGCTCCCCTCCAATCCGTCCCTAACTCTGCCGCCCGTCTGATTCACCTCTGTCCTCGCTACTCCTCTGCCTCTCTGCCAATCCCTTCACTGGCTACCCATTGCCCAGCAAATCCAGTTCAAGTCCATAACCTTTGCCCTCCGTACATCTCTTATCTCTGCCTTAATCTTTAGATACCTCCCCACACGCAACCTCTGCTCCTCACAGGACCTTCTTCTCTGCTCTCTTCTTATCAGCTCTTCACATAACTGTCTCCAAGACTTCTCCTGTGCTTCCCCCACACTCTGGAACTCACTGCTTCAACACCTCAGACTGTCCCCCATTCTCACTAGTCTCAAAGGTAACCTGAAAACCCATCTCTTCAGGATTGCCTATAACCAACATTAACCGTGTTGCACTACTCCACCCCACAAATATGTCTGCCCCTCACCTTCTGTCTCTTCCCTCCTTCCCTGTAGATTGTAATCCTTCATGGACAGGGCCCTCTCTCCCTCTGGACCAGTTGTCAGTTTCTGATCGTAATTGTTTGACCAATGTTCTTTATGTAACCACCTCAGATGTACAGCGCCCTGGAACCAAGGGCACTCTCAAATAAATAATATTACCGCCTCCTATGTACAAGAATATAACTGCCCCTATGTACATGAATATCACTACTATAATACTGACTCATATGTACATGAATATAACTACTATGATACTGACTCATATGTACAAGAATACAATTACTATTCGGTTTAAAGACAGCGTAAGACCCAGAGATAATGTGAAGCAGAGCATCCTAGCAGAGTTCCCGAACTAGCTACAACCTTTCCAGAGACCCTCATCCTCTTGGAAAAAGCCTTTGCAGCTAGAGAGACTCTAGTACTTAAGGCCAGGAACACAATGTTTGCCATGTCCAGGTGGTTAACTCCTGTGCCTGGGAGTTTCTGATAGAGGCAATCATAGGTGAAGACTTATCTCCTCCAAGACTTTGTTCGCCAGCTACTCTGGTCCTTTTTGGGCGCTTCTAATCTAGAAGTACCTGCATTTGTGGAGTCTGGCTCTGCAGGTGAATTTAATTTATTCCTCTGTGGTGATGAGGGATCAGTCGCCAGTTACTCACCTGAAGAAATATTTATCTGTCTCCTCCATCAATGTTGAGGTTCTGGCAGGGAGACCTACATTGGAAGAAGATTTCATTTTATAATCTGCCAAAGTCCACCTGTACCATGCTTCTAGGTCTGTCATAACGACGTATACCATGCTATCCAATGCTACTTTGGATTCACAAAATGTTATAGACAGTTCATCACATGTTTCTCCACTTAGGCCGCACCCATTTCTGCTCTTACCAAGCAGGCCAATAATCTCAAGATTTGGACATCTGAAGCATAGGAGGTCTTCTCTTGCTTTTGGCTCAGCTATGGTTCTGAATCAAAAAGGTCGCCATAAGCCATTGTTCCGCAAGATGGACACCACATTCCATTGAAGCAGGTGTTGTCCTGTCACAGAGAAATAGTAAAGGCAAAAAGTTACTTGTGGTTTCTTCTGAAAGATTGTCTTACATGCAGAGAGAAATTACACAGTAGAGGATGAGAACTGCTGGCAATCAAGAAGTGTGGCGGACACATTATTTTCCATTGCCCCATCTAACCTCTGCAGCTCAACTGGCCACCTTCTTCACACACATCTTTTGTCTGTATGGTGTACCGCAGCATATAGTGTCTGATCGTGAGGTCCATTTTAAGATCTCGCTTGCACTTTCTGGCCTGCAACATGTGAAAATAGACTTTCATCCCAGTCCAATAGTCAATTAGAAGATGTCAACCAGGTGCTAAGCAGTTATTTCCCTCACTTTGTTTACTCGCATCAAGATAATTGGGCGAATTTGCTATCCTGGATGGAATGCTTGTACAACAACCATGATGTTAAATCTAGAAGGTCCTCACCTTTCTTTATTTTCTATGGTCAGCATCTTCATCTGACTTTTTCTCTTTCTACTTCTTTAGAGGTGTCAGCACCCAATCCCTAAGCCAAATGACTTTTTTGTATCTGGCACAACATTTGCAGGCTCCTATTACAAGATGATATTTCCTATAACAAGTTTCAAGCAGTCAAGAAATGCAATGGCTTTTATAGGTTCCGCTTGAAGAATGTGGTCCTTAACCACTTCTCTTGTAAGCCAACATCTTCATCTGCTATTTCCAGGCTAGATGTCTATGAAACTAAAAAGATTCTGGATATCAAGATCACCATTGGTAAACTATTAGAAAGAGTTGGATTCAGAAGAAAAATCCTAGAAGCCTGCAGAGAACATTGATGCCCTTGAACCAAACTACCTGGCTTTGATGAAGAAGGAGGGGATACTGCCACAAGCTTCAATATGGCTCATTTCCATGGCTCCTGCCACAGTGGGTGTAAGACAAGCCATAATGTGTAGGATAATTGGTTATGGCAATAGCTATGGGAATGGCCTGCACTATAGACTGTGACAGTTTTATTCCTCCCTGCACACTGTGTCCACTTCCTAGCACACAAACCTGATGCTTTTATGATTTCAATGTGCGCCACTAACCTCTTCCTTCTTCAGTGGCCTACTTTAAGGGACACTTCAATTTTTCTGGGGCTTGGTTCTAGTTGTTGTTTCAGGGGTTATATAATGTATTCCTGAATTACCTTCTGGTATATGAAACTAACTTTGACCTCATTCCTATCTGCTGCTTGCCCTGACCTCTGGCTTACTCCCTGACCTTGAGAACTCCCACTGCCTTGGCCGATGTATTGTCTACTATATTGGTATCACATCTGGATGTCTTCTGTCGCTGCAGATGACAACATCAGGGGTAGCGACCTGGGAGTCCCCTGCAGCAAAGTCCAGAACCCCGTACAAGGGACTCTTATTCTCTGCTTTGGTGTGGTTCACGCTAAATAATACTCAATAATATCACTAAATGGCCACAAACCACCAATACCATACATGTAACAAATCAGAACCAGAAATATAATTAAAACTAGAGTTCCTCTTTATTATGTCAAAATTCTTAAAATCATTTAAAAATTAAATCACACTTCTACCAAGTACAACAGCCACAAGACAAATAATGGTCTAAAATATTTACAAATCATATAAAGCCAATATAGCACAGTTTATCAAGAAAAGTAAACCCATCCCCAAATGTCCTAGAGACACATTGCATAGGATAATCCAATATAATGTATATAGTAATGCAATCAAGAGCATATCTAAAGTGCGATGGAGCCAACCTGATATGGCAAACAAAGTGCTAGTGCAATAGTAAGGGGATCATGATAATAGAAAAGAATACGGGATAAACATGGCCTCCTCTGCTGAGACCCCAGCAAGTGTTTTGTTATATGTATAGTTCACATTAAAGTCTGTGTAACTCAAGAGGGTCCGCTGCTCATCTCAGGTGATTTGTGAAACCTATTGTAAAACTGTTATAATACTACCTCCTGCGTCAAGAATATAAGTATTATAATACTGCCCCATATGTGCAAGAATAAAACTACTATAATATTATCCCTATGTAGAATAATATAACTGCTATAATTACTTTTAGTAGAATTGCTACAATCCAATGTAAGTGTTTGCTACAACTAGTTCAAGGATCTTCAATTCACAATAAAATTCCGTTAAATATAGACCACTAGGCTACAATATATGCTATATTTAAAATGTAGATACATGTAAGTGTCTCTAGTTCATTCCTTCTTTTGTGGTCCACTAATGTATCATCCTTCACATTCAATTTCTGAAGTTATGTGGAACTTTCAAATAAAAGAGACAAAAAGTTTTGCACTGTACACAAAATTCCCATGTGGTACACCAATACCATTGTTCACTATATTTTGCGGTTGCAGGTGGCTGTGTGCATTGGGATGATGCTGGTGGGGCTAAGTGTCATATGTGTGAGTACAACACTACAGAGTTACACATGATTCATCCTATGCACTGTATAGTTAAACCTTTAGTTTCACAGTCATCTTTCACCTTGTCTTTTCATACTTAGGTGCCATTTGCTAAGGATATCTATGGGTTAATAGCGCCAAATTTTGGAGTTGGATTTGCAATCGGTAAGTTCTGTGTTCCAACACATTCTGAAGTGTAAATTATATATGAAGTATGTTGTATCAGTCAGTTATAACGTGAATATTTAACCCCTTAAGGACCTGCCTATTTTAGGCTTTAAAGGGTATGGGTTTCAATCAGGGGCGTAACTAGAAATGGCAGAGCCCCATAGCGAACCTTTCAATGGCCCACACCCCACCCATAAAAAAACCAAAAAACTTATCACGTTTTTTCAAGAATAACAGAAAAAATAGTGTACACCAGACACTTTCCGCACACGCAAGTCATAGGCTAGACGCATCCCGCACATGCCAGACACCCATGTAAACACAGCCATGTACACACATGCACAGCCATGTAAACACACTCATGTACACACATGCAGACATGCACACACTCATGTACACACATGCACACCCATGTAAACACACTCATGTACACATAAACACGCCCATGTACACACATGCAGACACGTACAAACCCATGTACACAGATGCACAGCCATGTAAACACACTCATGTACACATATGCACACCCATGTATACACACATACTCAAAAAATGTACCTGATCTCCAGGCACATCTCAGCATGGTGTTGCTAAACAGCAGGTCAAAGAGGAGGGAGGGAGCCAGAACAGTGGCCAGCTTCAGTCTCCTGAGCTCCTGCACACTGCTGTGCCGAGAGCGCACCTCTCCCCTCCTCTTTGACCCGACGTCTTCACTGAGCTCCGCTGAGACTTCACTCCTGAGAGCTCTGCAGGAGGGGGGGCTGCGCTGCAGGAGCTCTGATTACTGCCTCATACAACGGGTGCAGGAGCTGAACTACCGGGGAAGGAAACATGGAAGCAGCTTCCCCGAGTCCTCTACGAGCCCGGGCCCCGTAGCAGCTGCTACATCTGCTCCCCCGGTAGTTCCACCCCTGGTTTTAATAAACTTTTGGCATGTCATAGTGCCATGACAGCAATTTGATTATAAAACAAAGAATGCAGGCTCACCTGGTATTGGCAAAGTCCTAGTAGGATAGCGCGGGCCCTTACTTCGTTCCGTGGTTCCCGTACGGACCAAGCCGCTGGCCTCGCGGCAATGCAGACACAAGCACAGGATATCCGGTGACGTCACTTCAAGAGTAGTCGCCGCAAAGGATTCCAAGGTCCGAGGGTATGGTAAACGAAGATTTATTAGAACTTCAGTAAAAAAGCTAGCAAGCACTAGGCAACAGACCCCCTAACATGGTAACTAAACAGACGCGTTTCGAGAAAAACTCTTGATCACTGTTTTGTTTTGCTGGGTTAGTGCCATCTTTAAAAACCCTTCTAAAACCAATGGCCATGAAGGAAAAGGTCACATGATTTGTGTGAAGGTCCTCAAGTAGAAAGGTCCTCAAATAAGAAGACCTGGGAAAAGGACAGAGCTATAGCTATGGGTAAAAAGTGGTAATTCCTATAAGAGATGGCTGTATGTAAGAATGAAAGAAATGTATATGTATATTAGTACTATATGCAATATAAAGCCATAATATAATCTACCCACTAAACAATAATGTATGTTAATATATATATAGCATATCTGTCCGGTAATTCAACCCCTCAGGTCTTCTGGTACCCAATTTTAAAATCCATTGTGCCTCCCTTTGTCTAAGCACCTTAGTCCAATTACCCCCTCTATATGGGCATTTTATTGTTTCAATGGCATAAAATTTTAAGCCTGTTGTGTCCCCCTGATGAAATTCCAAGAAGTGTCTGGCTGCTCCTGACATCTGAGGCTGTTGTCTATGTATACTTGTGACATGTTCCTTGATGCGTATTTTTAACTTTCTTATAGTGCTGCCCACATATTTTTTATCACAAAGTACACACTCTATGATATATATACAATGATGGCTGTCACAGTTGATAAATTCGTCTATGGCAAATATTTGTTGTCTCATATTATCCTCAAACTCTATGGTTTTTTTAGCGAAGCTACATGCTCCACAGCGGGATCCACCGCATTTGAAGAAACCCTTTTGGGATAGCCACACTTTTCTTGTACTAGTGTTTTGTTTTACATGTACACTTGGTGAAATGATGTTACCCAAGGTCTGGCCTCTCTTTGGTATAACTCGAACCCCGTCCCTAAGAATGGTAGAAAGGGTTTCATCCTGTTTCAATATACTGAGATTCCTTTTAAATATGGATTTTATTTGGTTATAATTTCTACTGAATTTGGTAGTAAAAGCTATTTTGTAGGTACCCCCTTGTTGTTTCTTTTTGCTGTCGTTTTTTTGTTGGGTTTCTAGAAGTTGTACCTGTGTTTTGTGTTCTACTTTTTTGATGGCTCTATCTATCTCTTGTTTTTTATACCCTCTTCTTATCAACCTTTGTTCAATGATTTTACTGGCCTCCTCAAAATCCCTTGCTTCTGAACAAATGCGTCTGGCTCTGATCATTTCCCCATAAGGGATTGCCTTTATTGTACTAGTAGCATGACAACTATTCGCTTTTAAAATGGTGTTTCCCGAATTTTGTTTTCGATGGAGATTGGTCGTAATTTTTCCTGTTGCCCCATTTCCTGTTAAGCATATATCTAAGAAAGGGACACTGAACCTATTCCAATCCCCCGTGAACTGTAGGTTGAAGGAATTGGAGTTGACATACTCCAAAAAGTGTGGTATGAGCGCCACATCGCCACCCCACACCAACAGGAGGTCGTCGATGTAGCGCCCATACCACACTATGCTGTCCAAGAAGGGATTATGCTCATTATAAATGTAATGGTGTTCCCACCAGGCCATGGTGATATTGGCCAAAGACGGTGAGAAGGTGGCACCCATGGGTGCTCCCTCTAATTGTAAATAGTAAGTGCCCTCAAATTTAAAGTAATTGCTTGTTAGTAGGTATTCTACCGCCAAAAAGATGAATTCCTGTAAATTGGAGTCATAATCACTGTGATTTTTCAAAAAGAAGGAAAGGGCAGTTAGAGCAACTTCATGGGGTATACAGGAGTACAAACCCACTACGTCGCATGTAGCCCAACTATAATGGTCAAGCCAGACCAATTCTGTTGTGGTTTTAAGAAGAGACTTAGTATCTTTAATGTATCCTGGTTGATTTTGAACTATAGGCTGCAGGTACTGGTCCACCCATGTACTCAGGCGCTCGTTAAGGGAATTATTCCCAGAGATGATAGGACGTAAAGATGGAGGGAAAACATTTTTATGGACCTTGGGGACCCCATAAAAAATGGGAATGGTGGGATTATCTCCTAGGATATATTTTTTTTGTTTTTCATTTAGGACCCCAAGGCCCATTCCTTCTTGTAGGAGACGTTCTAATATTATTTGAAAACTACGGGTGGGATTTTCTATAAGTTTCCGATATGTATGACTGTTATTGAGAATTTCTAGAGCTTGTTTTCTATATAAACCATACCCCATTGCTACCACCGCTCCCCTTTGTCTGCTTTTTTTGGGGTTTTTGATTTTTATTTTTTTTAATTTTTTTTTCTTTAAATTGTCCCATGTTAGGTTGCACTTGTATTTTCCTTTTTTTTTAAATTTTTTATTGTGTACCCTCCCCAAATCTGTTCCAAATGTTCGGGAACTTTTTTCGGCGGGAAACTTTCCTTTAATGGGATAAAAAAAGGGGGTTAGAATTTTGTGTTGTATTGCAGATTCATTATCTGTGAGTTGAGAAACCCCCATATTTGTTTCCTTTTCTAATTCACATAGTTGTTTCAGGCCTATTGCTCTTTGAAAATTAATTTTAATTCATTGATATTGGTGCTTTTATCTTGTTTTCATATCTTCTTACACTAGGGAAAAAATCTTTTTTACAGTGAGCCCCTTTACAAATTTTTTTACACCAAAATAGTGGGGAAAAAATCAAATTAATCTTGGGAAAATTGGGCCCTTGAAAAAGCCCCTTTTAAATTGAGGCTGGTCAAACTGGGGGGTAAGTCGATGACTTTAATCCCATGGTTTTTTACACCGTTTGTATTAAAAATGTCCTTTTTTTACTTCGTGTTCTGCATTGTCCCCTTTTGACTGTCCTTTTTCGTTTTTTGACGCTTCTTTGTGTTTGTTTTTGGTGGATTGTATATCATTCCTCAAATCTTGCTCTTCATTATCAGTGCTCAAACCTTCAACACTATCTATCTCTGAGAAGCTAACCGATCTATCACTGTGCTTTCTCCAGTTTCTTCTTTTTAAGATGGGTCTCGGTATACTGTCCCGATCTGCCTTTGCCCATGTGTAGATTTTATTAGTACTATAATCTTCAGTGTCTCTGATGTACTTCTTCTTTTTGTTTTCCATAATAGATTTTTCAACCCCATCCAAAGTTTCCTTTAGTTGTATTAATGCTGCATCAAATTGATATATTTCCTTGTACTCATTAATTTGTATCTTTCTAAGATCTTTTAATTTGTTTTATCAACTTCTGTATCTTCTGGTGATTTCAATTCAAATATTAGATTCATGAGCAAGGGAAAACACTCTGACAGAACACATTTCTCCTATATTGTCTGTATCCTCAGTAGTATCCAAATGTTGGCACTTCTTACAGGGCGCAGGCCCCTTGAATAATTGTGGATTCCGCGGGGCAGACATCGTAGCTCTTCGCTAAAAAACCATAGAGTTGAACGATAATATGAGATACAACAAATATTGCCATAAGATTGAATTTATCAACTGTGACAGCATCTTTGTATAATATCATAGTGTGTGTACTTTGTGAAAAAAATATGTTAGGCCAGACTATAAGAAAGTTAAAGTACGCCATAGGAAATTATAAAAGATATACATAGACAACAGCCTCAGATGTCAGGATCAGGCCAGACATTTTTGAATTTATAAGCGGGCATCTAACAGGCTTAACTTTTTATGCCATTGACACAATAAAATGCCATATAGAGGGGGATAATTGGACTAAGTTGCTTAGGACCAAAGGGAGGCACAATGGATTTTAAACTGGGTACCAGAAGACCTGTGGGGTTGAATTACCAGGACTGATTAGTGCTTTATACTATATCATTTACATACAATATTGTTAGTGGGTAGATTATATTGGCTTTATATTGCACATATAGTATAATATCAATATACATTTTTTTCTTTTTACTTAAGCCATTTCATAGGAATAATTACACTTTTTTTACCCTAGCTATAGCTCTGTCCTTTTACCGGTATTCTTATTAAGGACCTTTCTCTCTGGAGGACTTCACACAAATCTGTGACTTTTCTTTATGGCTCATTGGTTTTAGACGGGTTTTTTATAGGATGGACTAACCAGCACAAACAAAACCCAGTGAACAAGAGTTTTTCTCGAAACAACGCGTTTTCTGTTTAGTTCACATTGTTAGGGGGTCTGTTGCTTGTGCTTGCTCGCTTTTTTATGAAGTCAAATAAATCTTCGTTTACATACCCTCGGACCTTGATCCTTTGCGGCGACTACTTCTTGAGTGACCGTCACGGATTATCTGTGCTCTTGTAGTCCGCAAATTAGATTATTTAAATTGTCCTTCATTTCATTTTTTGTTACTCACTGGTGGCCCTTGATAGCTTCATGGGTGCTGATGGGCTGAGAGGCTGCCCTCATCCTGCATCAGACACCTTAGATGGCACAGTTGTATAACAATGTACTATTATAGTACAGTGCAGGCAGCACCCTCCTATTACAGTGCCCCAATTATTTGGGTGCTATTACTGAGCTTTCTTGATCGTACTACCTTAAAAGTGCTATAGAAAAATATGACCGCACTCAGGAAAATTTTCATGGAAATAAAATGTCTTTATTCCTTTCACAGTGCTCCAAAATTTATATACATAAATGAAGGGTGGACTCAATAAGGGACGTTTCGGCACTCAGACACTTTATCAAAGTCACCAATTTGAAGCAGGTAGATTAGGAATGGGCTATAGCCCTCGTGGCTAACGGAGCTTGCCACATATATTACATAAAATTTTGAGTGACACCCCACTACGCTTCAACTTTTACTTTTGCTATGTCTACACTGCTCAGAGAAAAACGGCCCTTATAGCACGGACCGTTCTTTCTCTGCATGCAGGGACCGCGGCATATTTGTTTCCTTTGTGCAAAAAGCGCGGCCCCGTTTCGTTTTACCGCCGCCCCCCCATACTATAGCATTGTAGGGGAAGACGTCAAAACAAGAAGAACGAGATAGCCACAGGGCATATTTACTTATATGTTGTATAATACGCCGCTGCCGAAAGACGGGCAGAGGAAAAGATAGCTGTGTAGACAGCAACTCGTCTTTTCCTTGCCGTCTATGGCACCCACTGACGATGTATCTCCGGCGCTTTTAAAAAGAGAAGCGCCGGGATGACGATCCGTATCATGTGCAGTGTGGACATAGCCTAAAAGTACAGCACCTATCCTCTGTAGAACTCTACCTGCACCATACTATTACAGTCCGGGTCCTTAAGATGTTAAAGCTCTGTTCCAGCAACCTCAGCAATGAGGGTTACAGATACACCTTTGTCACTAATGATTATTTTATTTCATGGTAAGCTTTTACAGCATTACAACATCCGTGTTGGCTGGACACAAGGATGCTAGTGGGAGAGTTGGAGAGTGCAATATTATATAAATCTAATGGCAATGCAGATTTTTTAGCTTTCATTGTACAATGTTGGGTTAAAACCTCCATAGGCACATTAATCGCAACCATCAGTAATTGTCACTCAACGTCAGTTCACCATGGAAGCCAACAACTCCTAGACCTAGATCCCCACAATATTATATACGGTCATTAGTTTGAAATTCTTTGGTTTAAATTCTTATGTAAATCAGGGGTTTATGTCCTCTGGAAAGTTATTTGGTAGCCATATGCTGCAGGGATTTGTAGGTCTACTTCTGTAGTACATAACGGACAGTAACTAACTGAATGATGAATAACTCATGTTTCCGGCAGGGATGGTGGATTCATCAATGATGCCCATCATGGGTTACCTGGTAGATCTGCGTCACGTCTCGGTGTACGGCAGTGTTTACGCCATTGCAGATGTGGCCTTCTGTATGGGGTTTGCATTAGGTTAGTATTACATTGTTGCTGCAGAGACGTCTGTCTCTTATGATGCAGCTTGTTCACTCACGGATCTGCTGCTATTTACAGAAATCGACAGTTTGTGCCACAGTCCTCACCTCGAATAATTGAATATTCTCACATACACGGTATCTTCACTCTTTGTATGTTTCAGGACCATCAGCCGGTGGCGCCATTGCTAAATCTATTGGGTTCCCTTGGCTGATGACGATTATCGGAATAGTCGATATTGTCTTTGCTCCACTTTGTCTGTTCCTCAGAAGTCCTCCAGCCAAAGAAGAGAAGATGGTAAGAATAGAACCATGAATTGATGGGTCCATCTACATCTCGACCACAATATCTTCAAAATGAACAATCTCCACAAATGTCATGTATTAGGTAAACAGATTGAGCAAAAAACATCCTAAACAATTTCCTCTAGGCAGATTCTAATATACATCTGTTATGCATATAAAAGAACAGGAACTAAGAGGTTTGCCCAGTAGAGGCTAATATTCCTAGTGCAAGACACAGCTTAGTGGCCATGCATCTCAGGCTAGATCTACACAGCATATGACAAAAAACTGTCAGAAATCCAACAGTATTTCGTCATTGCTGGACCCAGGTTTAAGGGACTGATTTGCGCAAACACCGCGGTCGGTTTTTTGATTTGCCTTTGACAAATCCAGCAGAGTATATAAAATATTGCATATTCCACCGGGTTTTTAACACTATGATGAAAAACCCGTGCTGTATGGATTACAGCACAGGTTTTTCATTGTTGTCACACTTCACATAGGTACGTTGGTTTTTCGTTGGTTTAGATACTAAAACCATCTGCAAAATCAACAGAAACCTGTGCTGTTAGAACTGGCAGGTTCTAGATCTCGCTTTTAGGCAGTTGTAGACTGCGCCAGAATGTATGAACTGTTTTTCTGCAGGTCATGTTTATTAAAATACAGGGCAGGTGTAGAGCCAAATACCTCAAGTCTGGGTCAGGGCACCACTTTACCCATGGTCTTGGCTGTTCTTCTGCAGGTAATTACATACAGGGCAGTTGTTGAGCAATACCACAAGTCTGGGTCAGCACCAACTTTACCCTGGTTGTTCTTCGGCAGGTCATACATACAGGGCAGTGTAGAGCCAATACAAAGTCTGGGCTCAGGCACCACCTTTGCCCAGGTGCTCTGGCTGTTCTTCTGGCAGGTCATACTCATGACAGGGCAGTGTAGAGCCAATACTCCAAGTCGCTCCAGGAAACACCTTTACCCTGGTCTGGCTGTTCTTCTGCAGGTCAACTTTACTAGGGCAGTGTAGGCCAATAAACCACAAGTCTGGCTCAGTCACCACCTTTACCTGGTCATGGTTGTTCTTCTGCAGGTCATACATACAGGCAGTGTAGAGCCAATCCAAAAGTTGCTCGGGCACAACCTTTACCCTGGTTGTGTTGTTCTTCTGCAGGTCATACATAAGAGCAGTGTAGAGCCCAAATACACAAGGTTCTGGGTCAGGCTAACAACTTTACCTGGTCTGGTGTTCTTCGGCAGGTAATACATCAGGGACAGTGTTAGAGCAAATACAACAGTCTAGCTCAGGCACCACCGTTACCCTGGTCGGGCTGTTCTTCGGCAGGCCATCCTTACAGGGCAGTCTAGTGCCAATACCACAAGTCTGGCTAAGGCACCACCTTTAACTCTGGTCTGGCTGTTATTTGCGGTCCCATAACTTACCAGGGCAGTGATTATGTAGATGCCTATACCACAAGTCTGGGTCAGGCACCACCTTTCCCTGGTCTGGCGTGTTGCCTCTGTAGGTAATAAATACAGGGCATAGCTGTAGAGCATTACGACGTACTGGCCCAGGACACAAACCTTTACCTGGTCTGGCTGTTTCTTCTGCTGGTCATATCATACAGGGCAAGTTGTAGAGCCATACCACAAGTCTGGTCAGGCACTCACCTTTACCCTGGTCTGGCTGACTTCGCAGGGTCTTACATACTGGGCAGTGTTTGTAGAGCAATACACAGTCTGGCTACAGGCACCACCTTTACCCTGGTCTGGTGTTCTTCTGAGGTCCATTATACAGGCGAGCTGTAGAGTCAATACCACAGTTGGCTCAGGCACCACTTTACACTGGTTTGGGCTGTTCTTTGCAGGTCATACATTACAAGGGGCAGGTTAGAGACAATACCACAAGTCTGGCTCAGGCACCACTTTACCCTGGTCTGGCTGTTCTTATGTAGGTTTCTTTATACCGGGCAGTGTAGAGGCCAATACGGACAAGTTTGGATCAGGCACACCTTTTACCTGGTCGGGTGTTCTTCTGCAGGTCATACATTACAGGGCAGTGTGAGCCAATACTTCAAGTGTGGCTCAGGCACCACCTATCCCTGGCTCTGGGTATTCTAAACTGTTCTGGCCTTGTTTCCTAGATTTGGCGTCTAGAATCACTAATTGTGTCTTTTCTATGAATGTGGGATGTGATGGCCCAGATCCACCCCAAAATGTTAGGTATACTTAAAAATGTTGTAATTTGGCGCATTTATATAGCGTACTTATCGCCCATAAGCTATGAGTACCCCTGTTCATACATTCTTTTTGGCTGAAAGTACACCAGAAAAACTGGCACAGGCCCGTTCATACATGTCACCCTATGTCTTGACATGGACCTTTGTGTAACCTGAGCATACAACCATTACCTCTCTTCTAATATAATATTTTTAAACCTTGCAGGCCATTCTCATGGAGCACAACTGCCCAGTAATAGTAACCCGCATGTACAAGCCAGCTGAACGTGCGCCAGTCATATTTACAATGGCGGATGAGGAATCAGAGAGCGATGAATGAGCCGGGACTCTGCTTCTTACAGTAGTTGGTCTCTATCATTCTTGTTGTATCCATGTCCTAACGAAGTGATCATAGTACAAGCAAAAGGTGCTCATATATTCTGTCCTAGTGGAGCGGCAGTTTGTGGCACGGAGAGCGGCATCTCCCCAGCTGGGGTAAGAAGACAAACATGAAACCACCCATGGTATGAGCATGTATGTGTCTCCCTACAGCGTTATCATAGGCTCACATCAGAGTCTTACTGGTACTATCCAAGAATCACACATGCATCTCATAGCCACCATCGTGTCTCTGCGGCTGCTTCTGCTCTGTCGTCCTACTTTTCTAGTCTTGGGCTGAACAGTCAGAAAACCAATGGATGAATGAGGCCCTGGCAATCACTGCAACTCATACTCTCCGTGCCGAATCTGCTCAATCATGAATACCACCCATCCTCCTGTCGCTGCCCCAGGGTGTGCTGTATGAAATGTACACACATTACCAACCGCCTTACTGGGTAAACACACAAGCTTTTATAGAGCCGTTTCTATAAATATATTGTTGAGAAACTTTATTTTATGTATTTCATTTTATTACATATTATGCAATATATTTTTAACTACTGTAACTGTTATGTAAATGTGTATAAAATGCATAAAAAACCAAGACTGACCCATGTCTGATTATACTAACCTTTTATCCAAATGAATTGGATGATACGGACCTATGGTGGCAGTAGGTATGCAAAACCGAAATGTTAGTAAAGTTTTAGCTGAAGCGGACACAACAGGAACCGAGAAACGTCCCAAATAAGTTACGTCAGTTTTAATTTCAGCAAGTAAGTCATTAAAAGGCATAAAATATAAAGCATAAAAGAAATAAGTACAAAAGGTACTACGCGTTTTGAACTGGCACATGCCGCGCTTCCTCAGGTGCAAATATTCACTAGTAGGAATCTCTTATGTATGAGGAGCTAATGTTTTTAATGTCTGTGACCAGGACGAACACTGTTGAAATATCTAAACACCTACAAAACCTAATTAAAAATAAAAAAACGGGGGCAAAAGAATTAGTTTTCAGAGTCAACGAGTCTTCTTTGCCATAAGAACAGTGAATCTGAAGAAAAACTGCCCCAGAAGGTGACGACAGCAAAAACAAGCAAGGTCTTCAGGAAAGGCTAAGACAATTCGTTGCAGCAAAGTAATATTAAGGGCATGTCCCCACAGCACGGGTTTTTGGCCGGTTTTTCAGCTGGTTTGCGTTTTTTCAGACCGCCTGAAATACCGTCCGAAAACGAGCTCAATGGTGCTCTATGGAAAACCCGTGCAGCAGTTCCCACTGCACGGGTTTTCCGTTTTCCATATTTTTTTCATATTTTGGTTCAATAGTTAGTTAAACTTGACAAGCATGTCATGTTGTAACTATATAAGGCCTGGTTCACGTCAGCATCGGGAGGTTCAGTTTGGAACCTTGGTCACAAATTCTGTCAGGAATGACAGACAAAATAGCACAGCAAGTAGGCAATAGGGTCCATTAGGCAATGTTAGCGTCTGTTGTAAAATGGGTCCGCTTCCTTCTCTGCAACAGAAATTCCAAAGCAGATGTGAACCAGGCCTAACTACCAGACATGTGTGTCACCTGTAAGATGTTTATATGCAACTCCCTTACAAGCTGGTTGACTGAGAACCAGCAGAGATTATCCATAGGTGATCAAAATGTATGGAGCCATTAGAGATCATTATATGACCTGTGTAAAATTCTTCCCTAATTCTATCATGTAAACACTATGAAGGATATGTATGGAATGGGCTACGCCAGTTTTCTGGTGTGATTTGCACACAAAAAAAAAACTGTTGTGGGCCCTTTCCAACGTATTTATAAAAGGTCTTGCACCAAAAATGGGCAAAAGCAATGTCTGCAACGATTCATGCCACCTTCATTAGATTAGACACATGTATGAATGTGCCTCCACAGAATGGGCCACAAAAATGAAGTACTGATCCATGGCAATTTTCAAGGTGGCGAGGCTCACACAAACTGTTTCCGATACTTTTTTTTGTGCACAGTTTTGGCTCCCAACAGAACACATTTATATAGTAGTATAAGCCACTTTCATACACACTGATGAATGCTACACTAACCTCCTGAGAAGGACAACTGTCTAGTCTACAGCCGTTTTTATACATATGCCCCTATGATTGCAGATGTCAATGACAGACGGACATTACAAAGGCTTAAGATGACGTTTATTGTTTATAGAGAACGCCACTTCTTAGTAATTGCCTATTTTGCAGGAATGGGATATGTACAGTTTTGACATTGAAGGATAAGAGAGGATTGTTTTGCCTAACTTACTTTAGGTGAGCTTGTTCCAGTTGTGATAGGTCTTAAACTCATTCTTGTATCAGATTATTATTATTATTATTATTATTATTTATTTTATAGCACCATTGATTCTAGGGCGCTGTGCATTCCAGGGGGTTACATACATAAGTCAAACAATTACAATAGTGACAATCTGTGACAAACAACAGAGAGAACAGAGAGAACCCTGCTCACAACGGCTTACAGTCTACAAGGAAGGGGAAAGAGACAGAAGGTGAGGGGCAGACTAGCTTGTGGAGGGTTGTATTAACAGCGGGGAAATTCTAGGTCGTAGGCTATACTGAAGAGATGGGTTTTCAGGTTTGATTTTGAAACTGGTGAAAGTGGGGGAGAGTCTGATGTGTTGGGGCAGTGAGTTCCATAGTATGGGGGAAGCACGAGAGAAATCTTGGAGACGGTTGTGTGAAGAGCTGATAAGGGGAGAGCAGAGAAGAAGGTCCTGTGAGGAGCGCAGATTGTGTGGTAGGGGAGATATCTAGAGAATAAGGCAGAGATCTATAGAGGGGAAAGGTTATGGAGAGCCTTGTAGGTCATCGTTATTAATTTGAAGTGAATCTGCTGGGTAATGGGAAGCCAGTGAAGTGATTGGCAGAAGTGTAGCGAGGAGAGAGGTGAATAAGAAGGGCAGCAGAGTTGAGGATGGATTGAAGGGGAGCAAGAGTGCTAAACGGGAGGCCGCAGAGAAGGATGTTACAGTAGTCTAGGCGGGAGATGACAGGGGCATGGACCAGCATTTTTGTAGTGTCAGGGTTAAGGAATGAGCGGAGTCAGGAGATATTTTTCAGGTGGAGGCGGCAGGCAAAGATAAGGGCTTAGATGTGTGGTTTGAAGAACAAAGCGGAGTCAAGGATTATTCCAAGGCAGCGGCTTTGTGGGATTGGTGAGAGTATAGAGCCCTTGACTATGATTGAGAGATCCGGTGGAGGGATGGAGTGGGAAGGTGGAAAGATAATGAATTCAGTTTTCTCTACATTAAGTTTTAGGAGACGGGAGGAGGAGAAGGAGGACATGGATGACAGACAATCTGGGATTTTAAGAACTTTTACGTCAACGTGAACAGGAAATCTCCTTTTTTCAGTATTTGATCATACAGATACAACCATCATACTCATCTGGGTCAGTCACAGCTCCCTGACTAGCTTGAGTCACAGCTTTTCCTCCATTCTCAGAAAAGCCTTAAACTGGGAGGCTTCTAAAATGATGTAATGAGTCTTCTTTAGACACAAAAGTACAATTATTATGGCCCATTAAGTCAGTTTAACGCTAATTATATGCAAATCACAGAGCTGGAACCTTACAGACCGAGGCTCATTATGACCAATTGTCGGAACTGGATGTTAAATACAGAGTGGATGGAGTTGCTGGTTCCTATTTAAAAGTAAACAGTGACCTGTAGGACCACGAGGGGTGTCAACTCCTGGATTAGACATTGAAAAATCTACAACCCCAAGCAAAAATTATGGAATCACCAGACTCTGATGTTTGTCCAGCTGTTGTACCGTAAAGCAAACACAAAGATCACACGACACAAAATTATGTTTTTGTAACCTCTCAAATTATCCAATAAAAATGGCAATAGTAACCCAGTGGACTGGCGGCCAAGAGGTATAACACTGACCCCAGAGACCACAGTACAAGCAAAATTTTTCTGTTGATTTAGACACCAATAAACAACAAACATAACTTTTATTCCAACTATAAAAATGTACTGTACCCAGCCTTGTGTAGACTTCAATAGAAAATCCGTGCTGCAGTCTACACAGCACATTTTGTACTGAAGCCGCCGGGTGTCTGGTGAAAGATAGAACATGTTCTATCTTCCGCTGGATAACCACCGGATTCCCACGCAGCCTTATTCCCAATGGCGGCATTGGGAATAATCCATTGACGTGAGAAGTAAATGCCTGCTAAAAAAGGTGCGTGAGGATGGACCACACTCTGAAATTGGACCGTGGGGGCTAGCAGACGTGTGTCTACAACAGTTCATCTAAATCTAACACGGGGCGCTGAAGAAAAGGATGGTCACTGCATCTGTGATACAGTTGTGGTGGCAAATAAGGCTTCTATTCTCATAGCAATTTCAGAAATGGAACTTTACAGATTGGCAAATTTTTTCCTTCTCTCTCCTTTATCAAATGGATGAAAGTTGGTTTGTCAAATGAGAAACATCAAAAAAACAAAAACATCCTACAACCATTGCTGGAAGAACATGAGCTGGTGGTGGGAATGTTATGGTGTAGGGAATATTTTCATGGCATTTTCTGGGTCCACTCACGTGTGAGGCATTCTTGCCAAATTTGAGTATAAATCCATTTTAGTTGCTCCTATATGCCCAATAATGCAGATTCCAAAAAGAAAAAAAAAAGTTTTAACAGCACAAACCAAACCAAAAAAATAACACTTCAGACACTTAGACCTAAACAGTTTTACTATGTGTCCCGCAAGATTTTCCTGGTTGCCATAAGCAACCAATCAGAGCTCTCCTTTAATTTTCTCAGAGCACTACATGACATGAAAGGGGAGCTCTGATTGGTTGCTATGGGCAACAAAGAAAGTCTTCGACCTAGACAGTTTTCATACATATGGCCCTTGGTGTGTTGGACTGCAAACCAAAGAAGCCACCAGTATATCTAAAATACAAAAATAGAAACAGTATCCAACGGGTGGTGAAAAAATATTTTTAAAAAGTGCTTTATTCCTCAATTAGAGTAATGTTTCAACCCCAGATTCTGCCGAGTACTTTTATAGATTATAATTTTTTCATTACCCAATGTATGGCGTTTTCATTTTTGTATTTTACATTCATGCAAATTTTTTTTTCATGGCATGGATGGGATCTTCCAGCAAGGCAATACAACATGTCACACGGCTAGAAATGTCCGACACAGGTTGGAAGAGCATGACCAAGATTTCTAGGTACTGCCCTAGACCCATAATTCACCAGAATTTAACCCAGTCGAGCATCTGTGGGACCACCATGCCTGTGATATTCGCTCTATGAGTCCTCCCCCAAACAGCATGGATCCAAATGCTAGTGACAACCGGGACCTTACAGAGTAACTATTAGCCAGTCAGCTGCAAAGAGAGGTTACTCTGGGTAATAGCTGGTGATCTTAATAATGAGACTTGATCGTAAATTTTCTATATATAAATATTAAAATAGAAAATGTGAAAAAGAGCAGCACTCAAAATTACAAAATAATTATTCCCGGGTGACCGTAATTTAATTTAAAATATATACAAACATATGCATAAATTTGAAACCAGAAGCTTACAACCACTATATAAAATGCATGTTTTTCTCACAATCAAAAATGAAAAAATAAAAAGCCTTAACTGTTTTAGGTCAATTAGGAACCAAAATTATTTATATTTGCCAAATGCAGAATAATGAGAGACATAGAATTTTTAAGGAATTTTTATTACTTTCTGCGTCAAAAGCGTTCTAAGTCAAAAGTCTCCATACATTTCATTAGTATTTGGTAGCATTGCCCTTAAACTGTATGGCTTGAGTCAAACGTTTTGGATCCTTCCACAAGCTTCTCACAATAGTTGGTAGGAATTTGGGCCCATCCCTCCTGACAGAACTGATGTAACTGAGCCATGTGTGTAGGTCGCCTTGCTGGCGCCTGCCTTTGCAGCTTTGTACATAAATTTTCAATAGGATTGAGATCAGGGCTTTGTGATGGCCACTCCAAAACATTGACTTGGTTCTCCATACGCATCTTTGTAATCAGTTTGGCAGTATGCTTCAGGTAATTGTCAATTTGGAAGACCCATTTCCACCCAGCTTTAATTTCCTGGCTGATGTCTTGAGATATTGCTTCAGTATGGCCACATAATCTCCTTTCCTCATGATGTCATCTATTTTGTGAAGGGCACCAGTCCCTCCTGCAGCAAAACAACCCCAAAACATGATGCTGCCACCTCTGTGTTAGACAGTTGGGATGGTGTTCTTAGGCTTCCAAGCTTCTCCCTTTTTCCTCCAAATTTAACAATGGTCATTATGGCCAAACAGTTTCATCAGACCACAGGACAAGTCTCCAAAAATGTAGGGCTTTGTTCCTATGTGCATTTGCTAACATTAATCTGGCTTTTATATGTTTCTTTTGGAGTAATGGCTTCTTCCTGACAGAGTGGCCTTTCAGTCCATGTTGATACAGTACTCGTTTCACTGTGGATAATGACACGATCTTACTAACATCTGCCAGCATCTTCTCAAGGTCTTTTGCTTTTGTTCTTGGGTTGATATGCCCGTCGGACGAAAGAACATTCATCTCTGAGATACAGAACCTGCCTCCTTCCTGAGTAGTATGGTGGCTAGACATTCCCATTTTGTTTGTACTTGCATATAATTATTTGTACAGATCAACGAGGCACATTCAGGTATCTGGAATTGCACCCAAGGATGAACCAGACTTTTGCAAGTCCACAGTTCTCCTCTTCTTCATATCTTGTTTGATTTCTTTATACTTTCCCATGATGTTACAGACAGAAGCAGTGCCTCTCTGGTGCACAAGAAAATACATCCACAGGTGTGTCTCTAACTTATAGACATAGTAATCCTAGTGTATGTAAACTTTTGACTTTGCAGAAATTAATAAAAAAAATGCCTTAAAAAATTCTCTCTCATTATTCTGGCATTTGACAAATATAAATAATTTTGGTAATCCTATGACCTAAAACAAGTAAGTTTTATTCTGATTTCATGTGAGATAGTGAGAAAAACATGCAGACGTGTCTTTTTATATAGTGTATGTAAACATCTGTGGTTTCAAGGTTTCAAATTATATATATATATATATATATATATATATATATATATATATATATAAAACCTACAGTATATATACACACACACACACAAACACAAGATTCTGTGTGTGATAAGAGATTCTTGGTTTATATTAAAAAATTAACATGGCTGATACCAATACGAGACAGTTAAGGGACCTGCAAGGTGTGTTGTGATAATGCAAAATTATTTACCACATTATATGTAATAACTACAGCATGTAAATAATAGTAAAATATATAAAGCAAATATCAAATTGTTATCAAATTTAATAATAAAGAGCACTTTAGCTTTACCCCTCTTTGAGATCTTTTTTATTCTTACAATCCCGCAAGTGAACTAAAATCAGATTGACAATTAAATGCTTTAACTTTGCACATGAAGTCTCTGCAATACAAGCAGTAATTGCTGCTATACCTCTATTGATGTTTAGTGGTTCCTAGAAGGACATCACCAAGACTTCATTGTTTTAGCAAATTCAGAAGCCAGAGTACTAAATTGAGTAGCACAATGGTCCAGGGTAGAGGTAACTTGATGTACACAAAAGAGCAGTGGCTGCATATGAAACTCATTCAGACTCTTTAAAAACCCTCTGTAAAGAAGCCATGAAGCCTTGCAAACTGATCATCATCACCAACACCATTACTCTTTCCCAAAGAGGTGAGGGCCAACAAAGACACAATGAATGACACTTTTGTGCTGACAGAACGGATGTGTCGAGACCTCAAAACTGTTAGGGAACCTCTGTAAGGGGCCGTTCACACGGCTTACTTTGGGCACGGATTCCAGTCGTATTGCGTGCCGTACTGCGCTGCAATACGGCTAGACTCCGTCCCAGCAATAACGGTAATCCACAGTTCTCATAGAGAGCTATGGATTCCGTCTCTTCTCCCCACTCGGCAAATCTGCCGGGCGGGGAGAAAGTGACATGCACATTATCCCGGCGGAATACGCACCGTGGATAATGAATGTCTATGGGGCCGGCGAGCTGCCGTCTCCCTGCCCTGCCACTGCTGTACGGAGCCGGCGTAATTGCGAGGCGAAATCCGTCCCTGCAATTACGTCGGCAATAAGCCGTGTGAACCGGGCCTAAGACAAGGTTGTTGTCATATGAAAGAGAAATGGGCAAATGCAGACCAGTGGAACCAGAGCCACTACTGCAGAGGCTGAGGTAAATGGTGTAAAAGGGTCCAGATAAGACAATAACATTTGGAACAGTTAATCTTGGACCTTTGCTTTTCGGACAGGGGCAGGTTTTTAGGCTTTTAGCGAGTTTACAATTTAGACTGATTTCAATTCTGTTGAAACCCAGCTGATTCACATCTACCAGTTATACCATGTGTGAGATTGCCATGAATCCAGCTGAAGAGAGGAGGCTACAAGAACCCCTAGTTTTTACCCTACAACGAGTTCTGGATTGTACTGCAGGTAACCACCAGGTCACAGGGGCGTAGCTATATGGGATGCAGAGAGAGCAGTCGCTACCGGGCCCTGCAGTCTTAGGGGGCCCAAAAGCCCTTCTGCCACATAAGGAGGTACCAGCATTGTAAGTGGCATATGGCAGGTGGGGGGCCCATTTAACATTTTGCACTTGGGCCCCGGCGCTTCAAGTTACGCCTCTGCCAGGTCACTCCCCCTCAAGTGGTATCCGTACACAACAGCTATCAAATCCAAGTGTGGTACCAAAGGAGAAGAGTATATAGCATAGTCTTGCAGAGTTCTTTCAATACTGGGGATAAACGGAGGTCAGGAATGCATAGCTCTCTAAATAGAGTGCATGGTCAAGACATCAGGGCAAACCCCTTCCAGGAAACAAGTTGGGTCAGAAGGACACCTTTGCACTCAAAGAGGCTAGAAATTGGTAGCAACATAAGATATTTAGTCCGCGATCTGGGACAGGCCAAATTAATTAAGTGCAGTTTCAAAAGGATACAACATAAAAAAAACTTTTCCAAAAAAAAAAAAAAAAAAAAAAAAGACCGTCCTAAGGGTACAACCTAACCAAGATGAACATTACTGTATCAGTCATAGCCATGGGCAAATGTATGGTGCTGTGGCAGGTAATCCGCCAAATAAAGGGGCAGTGGGCCTCTCCTTTAATTGATCAGCGGGGTGCCAGGAGTTGGAGTTAAAACTCCTAGACCTCAACATAAAAAAACAAACCTTTGTATGCTTTTTAGGAAGTGAAGAGGCATATCAAGTTATAGTTCAAACCAAAAACAGCAACACGTGCAACACTATTCCTATTGTCAGATGTCGCCTCCAACACAAATGTAAACAGAGACCCTAACCCATTCATAAACGAGTTAGGGTATGCACACACTGCATCTTTCAGGGCATATTGCAGCATGTAATTGAGTTGCAGTACACCCAAAAATCACCCTGCAATTACGGTAATTACCTCCGTCTTCCCCTATGCGTGTTGAATGGCGGGTGAAAGGGACACGTCACTTTTTCCTGGCATTTACCTGCCAGGAATAATAGAAGTGAATAGGGCCGATCCCGCCACGCTTCAGAAGTATGCACTAGCCAGCGTGTACTTCTTAAACACCCAGTGTATTGCGGCACGCACAGTATGTGCTGCAATATGCCGTGTGAACATACCCATATCCTAATCAGTAATTTTGATCCTAGTATTTATTTCTAAAACCACTCTACACCAGTCTTGAATCTAATTATTTTGATTTGGGGCTGTGTGTTAGCAGTGTACTATTGGATCAAAGTTATTTAAACCTATCAATGGCATAAAAATTAGCTGTCAAACCACTTTAATGCCATTTTCAAATACCACAACAACAATAAGCCAACCCGGATAAAATTTGATATGCAAAATCCCTATGTATGCTTTGGCAGCATTAGATTGGTGACCCAAAGTCATTCACAGTATGACCAAGCATACCTGGTTCGAAACGCATCAACGAGGAGGTCTTTTTATATCGTCACTTTTTTGTAAATGTGACTTAATAAATACAGGTTTTTATACTTTGTGAGGAAGATTACTCAGTTATCCACTATCATTTTAAAGGAGTTTTATCGTTTGAACTGTCCGTGCTCTTCAGCTAATTCTATGAGATTGAATTTGAAATCCAGGGGCGAGTCTCTCCTCTCAGCAGACGTGTCTCTCCCTCCTCACTGAAGAGATGTGACATCATCATTCTGTATTTGCAGTAGAAGGGGAAGGTTGTCTGGACAGAACAGATCTGCAGCCTCCTGCAATGTTCTCTTGTCTGCAGAGCCTTCATCTCCAGGCTCCACAAGCTCCTTGCTGTGCTATAACCAGTTATACACACAGCCTGAACTGATGAAACACATGTGAGAAACGCACACTGCCCACCCCCCTCTGTGATCAGGCAGGAGACTGTGTGACTGTGTTATATGGAGGGTACACAGGACATAAGACTGTGATATATGAGGGAATCTAGGAGTTAAACAGTCAGTAATTAGTCTTATCATTCACCCTAGTGCTGGGAGAGGAGTATACAGCCAGCAGCCCTCTCACATAGCTGGTTTTACTTTCGGTTTTAACAGCTCAGAGGGGAGTAAACACAGAGTGTGCAGGCAGCCAATCACAGCACAGGGGGCGTGTCCGGGGCATTTCCTGTCTGGGGGCGTATCCCAACAGGCTCAATGAAATGTCAGTCAGCCAATCACAGTGCAGGAGGCATGTCCAGGGCGGAATCGATCCGGCCGCGTGTCCTGACTAGCCAATCACAGAAAAGGGGTGTGTCCTGACTAGCAGCAGCAGGAATAGAAAACAGATGCACAGAAAAGCTCATATCTACTATACTACGTGACTTAGGTAATGCAACCCAATTACAAAAGTGCTTATTTTTACTGTCTCCATAATCTGAGACATGATCTTTGTAGAGAGAAAACCCCTTTAAGTCACTAACCAGAGTGGGTTTTTATACTCAGAACCACTTTGGGAAATGCAGGAATAAATTCTATTGGTGCAGGGTATTCCTCTCTAAGCGGAAGCAGTGCAATATCATTTAACCAAAGTTATTTGAACCTTTAAAACAAACACCAGTAGAAAATGGTTTAAATGCTTTAAATACCAGTTAAATACCTAAATCCCGTGTGTGTGAACCAGTCATTTAACGCCTCACCTTCACAATGCCCAATTTTAAACCACAGTTTTGTTTTCATGTGGCTTTTAAGGTCTTTTCCTTACTGTGATGAACTGTAGTGTAATCTATTTTTAAGAAATTCTCATTCATGAACAAAAGGAGAAGGTGCTGAATAAGAAACCACCCTCCGCAGCATCCTGACTGACCCAGAACTTTGCTTCAGCTTCCAAACCACTGAACATTTGACCACAGAAGACTAGGATACTTTGATGTTCATGTGAATCCTGAACTTTTCATCCGTAACCGGAAGTGTGGATATGAACCTCTGCAACAAACAGTCAAGCAGCTCTCTACTTACTTGCTCTAAGATTCTCTTTTGCAGGCCTCCATATTTACCCCGGTTGGATGATCTGCAATCGCTCCGGGAGCTTCATCTTTTCCAGCCCTGACGTACAGAGTCATGACAGCTGTTTCTGTAGGATTCCGCCTTCCATGGATTCAGAATCATTGGATGTATTTGATGAACAGGAGCTGTATCAGCCTCAAGATGAACTCTAATCTATGATTTCCTGAGACTGTTTAGGAGGAGGAAAGTTAAAGGGCCGCTGACTTGACAACAAAAAAGTACAAGAACTCTTTGGAATGACCTTAAATTCTGCTTTGATTACTAATAAAATGTGGGCTGATTGAAGTCACAATTATAGACAAACACAATCTAACTAAACTAACAACACAAAAGAAATTGTACTGATCTTTTATTGAGTTAATTGATAAAATGGCAAAAGTTTAGCACCGAACATTTCCGTAGCTGCAAATAAGATTTACAGGGAATTTTGGACCATTACTTTCTTTAAATGCGTTTCTGTTCATCAAAAGGTTCTGGGATACTATTCATGCAGCACCTTGTCTAGGTCAAGGCAGTGCATTGCTATAGGGTTAACATGTTAAGACATTGACTTCACTACCTTAACCCCTTAATGACCGCCCACCGTCTTTTGACGTCAGTCGGTGCGGGTCGTTCGTCTGCAGCGACGTCGTTTGGCGTCGCTGCAGACTTCGGTGTTTGTGGCACCCGGCGCCGCAGCTGCGCTGGGATCAGGCCTGTACTACACAGCCCTGATCCCACAGCATCCCTTGCTAGCACCGGGGAGCGAAGGAAACCTCCGCAACCCGGTGCTTTAATCCTTTGATTGTGGCGGTGCGTTACCGCAGTGCAATCAAAGGGTTCCCCAGCTCTGTCGGGTGTTCAGAACGCCCGGTGACCCGACAGAGCCCGGGGAATGGCTGCACAGTCAGTCCTGGGGACCTAGAGTGGCACCAGGTCTGTGTAGGAAGCCAGTGACCAGGACACACTGTGTTCTTTCATGATCAGTGCCTGTGTCAGACTGACACAGATTATAATGTATTAGCATATATGAATATGATAATAAATTACTGTTTAAAAAAAAAATTTAAAAACAGTTCTCCCTTCCTGGGATGAAAAAAAAAAAAAAGTAAAAAACAAAATGTGTAAAGAAATGAATAAAAAAAAAAAAATTTAATAAAAAATAATTGTGCATACATTACACACAAAAGAGCCCCTACACATTATGTATCCACACGACCGTAATAATCTCTAGAATTAATCTAACAAGCTCTTAAGTGTGAAATGTGAATGGTGTAGAAATAAATGTAAAAAAACAAAAAAAAATATATAAATTTATTTATAAGTGAACTTAAACTATTCCCCCATAAAGTACAACTTGTCCCGAATAAAATGAGGCCTCACACAACTGCGTCATTGAAAAAATAAAAAAGTTACGACTGTTTAAACTCAAGGCTGCAAAAACGAAAAAAAAAAAATTCTTGTCATTAACTACTTTTCAGGCCTGGGTTTAAGGGGTTAAAACATAAATCTTTTTAACCACTCTTTTGTTTTACACATGGGTTTTGGGTCATTGACCTTTTGTATCTTCAGTCTCTTTAGTTGAGGTCATGGACTGCTGCCCTCAGGTACTCCTGTAAAAAAG
This sequence comes from Phyllomedusa bahiana, assembly GCA_025379985.1. Lineage (NCBI taxonomy): Eukaryota > Metazoa > Chordata > Amphibia > Anura > Hylidae > Phyllomedusa > Phyllomedusa bahiana. The sequence goes on from JAODAL010004128.1 coordinate 81,488, forward strand.
TTTGGATACATCATTGATTACTTGATGATCGCAAGGCCTCCAGGCCATAAAGCACCACCACACCATGATGCCCCCCTCCATTATGCTGGGAAGTAGTTTTGGCATGAAGGGTTAAGTTTCTTTTAAACATAGTATGGTGCACTTGTGTTTAAAAGATGCACTTTTGTCTCTTGCATCGAAGCATAGTTTATGCCAACTACTTTTTCTTGAAACGAACAGATGTCTGTAACCAAGCTTTACAGTCCTTTAATAGGTAAAGCAACATTTAAACACACATTACAAATCTCATGTGCTTAAAGGGGTGTTCCCACCATAGACTTTGATGGCATGTCAAAACGATTGGCTATTAAACCCTTACAGATGCGGGTCCCTAACGGAACTCGGCTGTACGCAGAACTCCGATAGAACAGAATACAGAGTTGTGCACAAGCACAACTGGCTCTGCATCCCGAGAGGACACTCTAGGTGGAAGGTTCCGGAGATAGGTGTGGATGCCGAAGGTGAACCCACACCTACCAGACTTGGATGGCATATGGTGTATCGATATGCCATCAAAGTCTATTTTAGTACCATCCCTTTAACTGAAACATAGCTCTTAATAACCTCACTAAATGCACTGTTTCACCTTTTCTCCCTGCACTGTGGATGTTTACAGAATGTGCTAAAACCAGAAACAAAACAATTTGTGTGTTATTGGTTTAGTTTTCTCATGTTTACATATATTTGTAACTTAAATAGCACTTCAATCACCTTACTTAGTAATCAATGAAGAAATTCATGCTACTGCCAAGGGTTAAACGGGATGTATCGCTTCATCAGTTCGGCTGTTCTTTGTAGCTTGATTTTCTCAGTTCCTGAAATCCAGGGGCGTTTCTTCCCCTCCCAGCTGGGTGTATCTTAACTAAAGGGGGATGACATCATCCTCCTATTTCACTGTTCATGCTCGCTCCCAAGTCTGTGTTCAACCCCCCCCCCCCCCCAATACAGGTCACTGTGTCGTTCCTCTCCTTTTGCAGACTTATTTTGTAAGAACTGTTTTCATACCACAGGCCTGCATTGTCTAGACAGTCTTCTATGAACGAGAACTGATCTCTTCTCCTCTCACAGCTGGAGGTTTGTTACAGTTGAATCCAGTCTTCTATGAACTCCTGCAGAGCACAGATCCGTCTTCCTTCTAAGCAGGAGCATTAGGCACCGAGGGATAATTGTGCTGTTTTCTGATTGTAGAAGCAGCTGCCGTGTCACTGAGGAGCTGGTGGCTGTGCAGTGAAATGTTGCCAGCCCCTTACATGCAGGAGCATTAGGCACCGAGGCACAATTCTGCTGTTTTCTGTTTGTAGAAGGAGCTGTAGTGTCAATGAGGAGCTGCTATCTGTACAGAGTGAAATTGTTGCCGGACCCTTATTCTGAGTTAGATAGGCAGGAATGCGTGCTCCCGTGAATACGACCGGGGGCCGAACAGAATGTAAATTAGTAGAGCTGGCAGCCAATGATATGCAAGGAGGTGGGATCTGACCGGCACTGGGGAACGGTGTTTACAGAAAACGAAGGTAAGGGAGACAGTGAAAACAAGACAGCTTTGCAAATCACATCCAATTGCAAAGTTGCTTGTTTTCACTGTCCCCTTATTCTGACCCTTTAATGAAATGATACAACCCCTTTAACTTACATTTTCTTGAAACTGTACTTGTAAATGTATGCAATAGATACACAACTGAAAAAAAAAAAATCAGACTGCAGCCTCAGAGCTGCCTTAAAGGGGTTTTGCCACCATGTAATGTTGACGTGGGAACCTCCAAAATGGGTATTTAATCACTTTTCTAAATATATAAGTGAAGACTCAGAGCTACAGCATTTCTCAATCCTCATTAGTTACCTCAAAGCTTCCACTAGACACAACCCAGGAGCTGACAGGCCGTGCTTGCGTGAAACACTTCTTATCTGATGACAGGGAAAATGAATGAGCTTTTAAGGCACCAGGTAGAAAGTGCAGTCTGAGTCTGTGTCTTGCTGTATTGAGAATCCACTCTTGTACTGTTATTATTTCAGTTAAGTTTTGAGACGCTCCCTTGGATTCCTCACTCACCCCTCCCTCTCTCCCCTGCAGCTTCATGACTCAGCATGATTTGTATATATTCTGCTCCCGTGCTGATAAAGAGGTAGGTAACTGGCGTCCTGGCAAATCCCCTTTAATTAAAGAGAAGAAACCTAATTCCTCATTGTCTACATATGCAGTTATGTTCAGTTTTGTCATATCCTTATAGCTTGGGATAAAAAAAAAACAAAAAACCTACTATCGACAACCATATAATGCTCACCCTCTGCAATTCTACTCCTCAGTCCACCAAAGATTTGATGCGCTTACACAGTGTCTCTCATGGTGCCTTCTCTCTGTAGAACACACTTGCTTAGTTTGAGGGGTCCAGCATGTTTCTGTCAGTCTGCTCCATCATCTCAGTTTCTATAGAAATCATCCACGTAGGCGATATCTATACACGCAGTCAAAAGCAATAAAATGACTGATGTATTATTGGTTATACAAGAGACTTCCTCTCCACTTGCGCTCCGTCCAGACTTTGTTTAGGAGTCACTCAAGCAGCTAAGAAGAAGATTGTACCCGGCTCCACTTAACCAAGTATTTCAGTCTTCAGCATAGCAGACAGGCAAGAAGTTAAGAAATCAACACAGCTCAATGCGTCTTGCAATGCTTTTATTATGGAAGCTACAGTATGTACATTACAGCATTGTTGCAAAGTTTACATTATGTAGACGCTTCCAGTTTATCCCAGGAACCTCAGCTGCAGCAGCCAGACTCACATCTGTGAACCTTCCCTTACATCTCCAATATCCTTCTCTCCAGGTATAGAAAAATATTGCACTACGTATATTCTGCACATTACAAAAGAGAATTGGAATTAGCAGCATCGGAATAACCACAGGTTCCTCTCTCATCGCTTCTCATGACACATTTACAGGATTGACGCAGTAACAAGACGTGTGATGCAGGACTGCAATGGTGGAATGTACACGGTGATGGTAAGTACAGTCTGGAAGACACAGATACACAAGGGCCAAAGCTGCTGCCCCAAAGTCATCTGTCCATATGAAAAAGCCCATGGATCAGGACAAGTTGCTCATCATTAAATAGTAACGTATGCACAGAAACCTTTACCATGATGGATGACTACACTCGAACCAATGCAGTGGAGGGAACGCTACTCATTGCCTGTACATCCATCCGATCCAGAGTCTATAAACATCCAATGTTTCATCACCTTAGATTGAGCTGGTAGAAGTTTAAGAGTTAAAGTCATAGTCCATAGTGTTTAAGTTGTGATTTTTGCACCAAAAGTACAACAAAATCCAACCAATCCTGAAATGTGACACCAAACACAATTGGTTCTAGGTTAGACTCTAGCCTGGACCTGCCCTGGTATAATCTACATGTGGTGGCAAAAGGGACTGAGAAGAGGACCTAGCAAAAGAGCTGGGAATGTGATGCACATAATGGAGCTAAAAGGTGGATGTAGTATAACACTTGCAGAGTCATGGATCACATAAGGTTAAAGGGGTTTTGCCACGAAGTAAAACTGACGTGAGGAGCCTGCAAATTAAATAAACATTTTCACCATTCATTATTATTAAAAATTCTGCACCGTTTTGTTTTAGCTGCTCCTTTGGTGATCCATTGTTTACAGCTCGTCTCCAGGGGATACGACCAGGGCTGAGAGCTCCTCACTCCTGGTCAGACATGCTCTGACATCACTTCTCCTCTCAGGCAGCTACTGAGTGATCAAACCCCAGGTGCTGTCACTACTCCCGTCCTCTGTACTTCTTAGTAAATAGTCAAACAGTGCAAATAAATAAAAAAGGAAACCTCAATGAGATATATCCATTGATAAAGAGAAAACAAAACAATAACAGGTTTGGTTCCTGCAGGGATTTGAACCTAGGACTTGTGTCTGGAGGCAAAAATTTCACCTCTCAGCTACTCACAATGCTTTACATAAACAGACCTTTCTTTGACTACACAGAGAAAAGGCCTGGTGATATCATGCTGCTGGGTCACATGATATGCAAATCAAACAAATCCCACACGCCCCCTTCTGAGAACATAGAGCTGAAGAGCTGGATACAGGCGGTATGAAATGAGTGTGGCAAAACCCCTTTAAGTGGTAAGGAGTACTAGATGTGATAAGGCCATACTCAGTGCAGGTGAGGGGCCAAGGTGGGAACAACAACAGACTAGATGCACTGAATAGAAGCAGTTTAAGTTGGTTAACAGAAGAATACTCATGATATGTAGCAGAACTAAGGCTTAAATGTAGCAGAACTAAACAGAACAGATAATGTACCGTGATATCACGGCACAGAGTATCTCACCTTTTTCAATGGCCTTTGTTTACAGATGATAGCAGATAACACAAAAAGCCGTGATATCAGTCAAGCTAGACTCTGCTACATCTGTACTGGCAGAGCTAGAGTGGTTGAAATGAAGGAGGTGTATTGGAGAGTAGACGCGGTGCAGCACTGGCACAGCCAAAGATCAGGAAGCCGTGTGATTCTTTAGCAGATAAACTGTAGCCACTGTAAGCAGAGGCACTAAGGAGCAGAAGTGGTGCAGCACCGGCACAGTATAATAGAGGTGGAATTAATCAGCACAGGATGTAGCCATATGATGCAGCTAGAAGGATGGGTGCAGAGGAGTAATCCCAGATGCTACTGAAGGTTGTGGAGCTTAAAAATGCTGCATGATGGAATGAAGAAACAGTATGGTGGCTACTGCACATTGATGTTTTAGACTGAACCGGTTCATGAAAATGAACCATTTGTTGCCCCTCACCTCTGCAGTCAGTAAGATCACTCACTATAATGGCACAAGGTCAGGAGAATAGGAACAATCACACAACCGGCATCCATGCAGCGTGCACTGTTCAGCCAGAGTGGTAAAGTTATGAAGCCAGTGTTTTACAGACAGCTGGAAATCAAAAAAACTAACATTACGTCCTCCGAGTAAACCGTTGCCAATACTCCTTACAGTAACCTGCTGTGCATCCAAAACGGACAAAGCCTCGCCACTTTGAGGAGCGTTCGGTCTCATTTCTGAAGTCCTTTCAGCTGCAGCCTCACCTGAGTCTGACCTGTGAATGAAGCCACGCAATGTTGCTGTATTCCCACCACAATGATTAGTTTTAAACATGTAGGCAAAAGGTAAATGCAGACTATTATCAAATACATTGCTGTTTTGACTTTCTCCTTTTTAGAGCTATGCGGTTCTTACCTCACGCTGTGTACACAAGCTGTCTTAGGTAGCAGCCCAAGTGAGCATGGTGACATCACTTGCTACTGTGTCTTAGCAGCAGCATAAAAACTTTTTTATCTTTCTTGCTAACAAGCTATTAAGAGCTTGTCCACACGGAGTTGTCACTCCCAGTTACAAGCGCTTTTTAGATCCGTCTAAACAATTCGCAGTGAGTTTATCACTGCGGTCTATGAGGAAGACGCCGCGGCGTTCACATGCGAGATCGCCGCTGCGTGTTTCCATAGCGCAGCTCGGGTCCAACTTGCAAAGAACTGACATGCTGCGCTACGGAAACACGCAGCGGCGATCTCGCATGTGAACGCCGCGGCGTCTTCCTCATAGACCGCAGTGATAATCTCACTACTAATTGTTTAGATCTGTCTCTGGGTCCATACTGTCGGTCCCCGAGACGGATCTAAAAAACGTTTATAACACGGAGTGAAAACTCCATGTGAACAAGCCTTAAGGGGTTTTCCATTTCATTCATTAGCTTTAAACATGTAAGCAAAGGGAAACAAAAACTATTGCCAATCTGATTTTGCTTCTCTTCAGTTAGGAACAGACCTTACCTCTTGCTTTTGCACACGTGTCCCAAGTTACCAGCCACCTACCTCTGTCTGCTCTCATTACTTCAGCAGTGTTCAGGATGATGACTCCCTGTTTTCCTCATCTTGAAAGACAGGAGCTTGTTTACATTACTTACTGACAAGCTTTAACCCTTTGGAGCTCTGTAGTCTTGTGCACTACAGATTACAATCCTCCTCCAATCATGTCGCTCTAAAAGGATAAACTAGGTATAGCAGAGTTAATTACAACCATTGCTATAGAATCCCCCACAGCCTGACCAAGAAGTGTAAATCTGAAGCTGCCAGTGGCCCTGTAAAACAGCATGGGGAGACGACCCATTTCACCTTTTAGAGCTCTGTAGCCTTGTGCCCTGCTTTTAAAACTTCTCTATTACCAATGCCTCTCTACCAGGCTCATCTAGAAACAGAGCTGAAATGCCAATCACTGCTATAGAACCACAAACAGCCTGATCAGGAAGTGGGAGCCTCAAGCAGAGTGTAAAGAGTAGACTCTGTGAAACAGCCAAGTAAAAAAAAAACACCTTTTTAAACCATGAGCTAATACAGTGCAATCTATACAATAAGCAAAAAATCATCTGACCCTAAGAGAACTAGGAGATCCCAAGTGCTTGGTCACACTCCCTCCAATCATCTGGGCCCGCTGCGGTTAGCATCTCGGGCTGATCTCCTTAAAGTGACAAGTTGTATTTATTGTGCATAGGTTTCACTTTTAAGTAGAAATCTAAGTTTAGAAATAAAATTAAAAAAAACGCGCAGCAGATTCTGTGTGACCACCTGTAGCCATCACCATCTCCGAGTTGGATGTTCCAGATTAAACCCCTACAACAAGCCGGTTATTACTTGTAGGAGTAACATCTGGAGCTAGACTAACAAAAAAGCATTTAGATAAAACTTAAGCACAGCTTACAACTGTGGCTCCCCCTAAAAAAGTGAATGACATCAACTGTTCCCTCAACTGTTCCCTATACTAATTTTTCCTCCTGGAGAATCACCCTACAGCACTGTGCCATTGGAGCTGTCCAGTGACCTGCTTCTGGCTACAACCAAATTCATTTGTAGTCTAGCTCAAACTGTACTGCAACACCCATTACATTCAAGATCTACTGGTGCATGGATATAGAGTACTGCTCCAGCGGCCCTGGGCACTGGATACCTTATTTAATAGAAATTGCCAGGTCCTAGAGTCACAAGGAAGAGGAACATTTACATGTGGTCATTAGAAAAAACACAACCCTTCAGTGGAGGCTTCCTTTCAACATCCTATAAGGAGAAGCATAAAACTACTGGGGGACATCAACCCACCATCTCTTTACAAGTACTGGTAGCGGAAGATCCAAGGGAACAATGGTGGTTCACGCAATTGGCTCTAAAAGTAAAACAAAACAGACAGAAACCAAGCAAAGACTACTCTAAACCAAAAAAAAAAAAAAAAAGTGTTGCGTCCCTTTAGTATAAATGTTCGTGGTCTGGGAGAGTGAAGCTAATGCAAAAATCTTAAACCCTGACCAAAAAGTGCAGATCCCGAGACAACTACGATTAAATCTAGAAACCGTCTCAGACTTCGGCTACTACTACGAATCTCATCCGAGCTCCTGTAACAATCGTACTTACTCTCAGAAGGTTTAGAGAGATGTTCCAGGTTGGAGGGTGTCTGACGAAAATGATATCATTTGCAATTTCCCATTACATGGTCATTGACCAAAACTAGCTGGGAAGACGCAGGGAACTCAGATGGCCCAGTTGTAGGTTCACTATTGGCTATAAAACTATGGTAGTTCTTACAAGTCATCTATCAAACGAGAATGACTGGCGCCCAGTCTACAGTAATCGGTCTCCCTCTGATCAATGTCCATTGCACATAATGTATGTTCACCATCAGTCACTATTGGCTATAAAACTATGGTAGTCCTTACAAGCCACCTATGAAACTAGAATGACTGGCGCCCAGTCTACACTAATCGGTCTCCCTCTGATCAATGTCCATTGCACATAACGTCATCTCTCATACCCATTTTGCTCCATTTTTAACCTAGGCCTTCTTCACATTAGAGAAGTCCTCTATGAAAACAATGTCAACTTAGACACATGGGTCAATCTGTCCTAGCACAATAGCAGTCTTACACAACCCGCTTTGCCTGTATCACCATCTGCCCGGGTTGAATCACCACATGTGTGAACATACATTGGAACTTATTGCCCCCACACACACACAAAAAAAGAAGAGCTGGCCATATCTGTAGCACTTTTCCATGATTTTTTTTTTTTTTAAATGCATCATTATCTCACACAAACACATTTGGCAGCCTGAACTGTCCAGCCACAGAACCCACACACATAAAACCCCCTGTACGCATCTAGGTCACACAGTGGATACTCGTGAATAATATTGTGCAAAACTTCACTGTACAAAAGCGCAGGAGTGTGGGAGTTAACATTGCTGAGAATAAGGGGCTGTAGAGGCACGCGGCAGAGCTAAATCGCACCGGGCGACATTGAGAGAACAGAATCTGGGGGTGGAGGGGGGGTAACATAGCCAATCTACTTCTATTCTCCACCCATGGCTATTAACCTACTGCAGGTTATGGCCTGTGAACCCTCCGATACAATGAAGCTTGTATATTGGTCATAGTGGCAGAAGCATGGTGAAAACCACGACACTCAGACCATGCCACATTTAGCATTGTAGGCCTTTTCTAAATACTGAAAGTCCGTGTGGATTATCTGTCAAATATACATGACCGAAAACTACAACCTCCCATGAGCCCCAGAGCCGAGAATTAGGAACCGCTTGGGTTTTTACACAATAGATTCATCTTTGGTCTTTGTGTATCATATTCAGGGAAGCCCATTTGGCAACATTATTCCTAGATCCTATGCATCACCGCCATCAAAGCCTTCAGGTTATATTCTCCTCTGCCAGCAAAGGGTTAAAATATTATACAACGTATTGAATGCCCCTCTCAAAAAAAAAAAAAAATCTTTCCAAAGAAAAGTGTTTTCACATTGAACAAACATTCGTACATACAAAATGGCTGATACAACAAATGTAAAACAAGACGTCCATTGTGGTTTAGAGTACATTCTGCCTGTGGTGCGTCTACTGAGAGGAACCTCCCCTCCCCAAGGACCAGCAGCCCCGTAGAGGAAAAAACTCCGCTGCACAACCGGCAGAAAAACCGTCAACGTTCGTTAATGCAGTCGTATAAAGAGTGGCTCCAGACTGAGGCATGAGATACATCTTAAGTGCAAATCAATTGTTATGGTCACAAACTGAGTGTGATGAGATACATCTGTAGAGTCATGAGTCGTTTACTCCATCTCGGGGGAGTCTGGCAGATTCTCCTCCGAGGGATGGGTCAAGGTCTCTTTCTCCTCCATGGTAACATCGTCATCATCATTATCGACTGCTACTTATACAGCACTCGACTCTTCCTCGTATCGTGGGAACTTTCGAGCCAGAGAGGAGTTTTCCAGTGACTCTATATCCTCAATGCCCGCCTTGTAGTGGATCATGAGCAGCGTCAGCGCCTGCAACCTCTCACCGGACTTGGCCAGCGCTGCCGCTATCAGGACCTTTCTCCTGCTATCTGTTGTTTCTCGTTCTTCTTTTACCAGAGAATTATTATGTTCCAGTTCCTGATCGATCTCATTCTGAAGCTTATCCAGCATGAACTCTAGCTTCTGGATCCTCTCCTCAGTCGGTAAACCTCTGTACAGATCACGCCCAATTTCTTTCACTGCAATAAATACACTGTCGTCTAGGCCACCTTCCTTGCGAACCAGTTTACCAGAGCTGCTTCCAGGCCGTTTGGAAGGGCTGCCAGCCCCGCCAGTCTCTGTATCGCTGCTTTCATTGTCTGAAGTGTTTGGGGTCTGCTTTGGAGAGGGCTCAACTAGATCACAGCCGCCTTGTTCAGGCTGCCGAGTCTTAGGGGCTTGTCGTAAGTTCAATAGACGAGAACTGGTGTTAATGATGTGCCGTGTGATGCCCGTAGTTCTGTTCCCAAGAGACTTGGACTCGAGGTCAACTCTTTTCTCAAGGGAAACACAGTAAGGGTTCTCAGCTAGACACTTTTCTTGACATTTTTTATGGCAAACATAACCGCATATCATGCACTGAGAGGCGGCCTTGGTCCAGACCTTTCTCTTACAGTGGTCACACAAAGTGGAATTTTGGAACTGAGTGTCTTGAAAATTATGCTTCGATTCACAGAAAGTCACTGGGGCCACAGGAGTCTCCTCTTTCTGTATCATGCCAAGGTCTTCTGGGAAGCTGCCTTCTTTCTCCTTCTCTTGTAGGATACTTGAGCTCTCAGACTCTCCTTCGATCAGATATTTGAAGCTTAAAGTAATGTCTCCATAGCAAAACTTCTCATTAAAGCCCTTATGCATACTCAAGCTCCTCAATGCCGTTCTGCTGACAGATGCTTTAGGTTCAGGAGCATTCAATTTGTAGCTGGTTAGAAACTCCAGAGAGGACATAGAAAGGCATTCTAAGGAAATATCTTCCAGTTTGATACTGGCATGTCCAACACAGCAGAGACTACCTGTCTTAAAAGAGTCCCTGCACCAGAGGGCTACATTCAAGTATCTGTGGTGGCCTTCTATATCGAATATACAAGAAGCCCTTGTCCACCGACCTTGACGACCCCTGTAGGGTGTGTCTGGAGACTCCCACACTTGCTGGTCTTCAGAAATCTCTTTTGTACTAGAAGAACCTTCAGATATCTTGTCTTTTGCAACATCTGGCTTCACAGAGTTGGGTTTCTGGGACAATAGTTCTTCAACCAGATCTGTAGTTTTTGGAGGCTTCTCAGAAATCTTCTCACCATTCATGGAAGGTGGAGCAGCCTTGTCTAGCTTATCTACAGAAGCTTCAACCAAATCCACAGTATTTGGAGGTTCACAGGTAGTTAAGGTAAGTTTAACTTGAGGTCTTGGGGGCACCGGGGGCTTGTTCCCAGATCCTGATGATGTCCTGCTTAGCTGAGAAAGTTCTTGGTTCTCTGGGGCATTGGTTTTCCCAGCTTTGGGCTGAACCTTTGCTGTTATTTGAGAACCTGTTGGAATTGGCTTTCGACTTAGAATAGGAGAAATAGATCCCAATGATTTAGTTGAAAGATTTCCCACAATACGTTTAGGGCTTTGATTTACAGGCAGGAAAATGTCATCTTTACTCTCCCCGGGAGGTTTCACTTCACAGGCCAAGTCTTCAAACTCTGAATCCAACTCCCTGTTCTCCGGATCCACAATTAGACTTGTTGAATCCTCATCAAATGTCTGAGGAAAAGCAGACTCATCCCGTGATCCCACATTCTCAGGAAGCCCGCCGCCAAACGGATTCTGACCCGCTGGCCTCGCCTAGAATAGCAGCACTCGATCTCCAGCCTGTTTGATGAGCTTTGAGGCTTGAACGGATGATGTAACCTTGATACCTGTCAAATAACAAAATGAAACCTTAAAACAGAAAACTGTGGAACAGATGAACAGAAAGACTAAGGGCTCATCCCCACGGCACAGGACAAATACCGGTAGGTTTATCCGACCGGTATTTGTCCGGTTTGTGTCCCCCCGAAGCCGTCTTTTCTCTAAACTAAATAACCTTAATCTTGCTAATCTTTCTGGATACTGTAGTCCACCCAGTCCATTTATAATTTCTGTTGCCGCCTTTGAACCTGTTCAAGCTCTACAATGTCTTTCCTGTGCACTGGTGCCCAAAACTGTACACAATATTCCATGTGTGGTCTAACCAGTGACTTGTATAATGGGAGAATAATGTTCCCATCATGTGCATCTATGCCCCTTTTAATACACCCCATGATCCTATTTGCCTTGACAGCTGCTGCTGGACACTGACTGTTCCCTTTGTTTATAGTCACTATGGCATCCATTGCGCCCATACAGATTGTTACCTTGCTGTTCTGGGCCACAGAATTGCAAAACTGCTTAGCTTTGCTACAGTATGGAAGAGCTGCCACTGCTTTCTTAGTTGGTCTCACTATGCGAGTGGATTTATTACTAGATACAGACTAAGCAGTCTAAGGGCATATCCCCATGGCACGGGTTTTCGGACGGTTTTTCAGCCGGTTTGCGGTTTTGCAGACCATCTGAAAAACCGGCCGAAAATGAGCACAATGGGGCTCTATGGAAAACCGGTGCAGCAATCCCCACTGCACGGGTTTTCTGTCCGGCGGTTTGTCCGCCCGAAAAACATTCTACAAGCACAATCTTCCGACCGGTTTTCGGACGGGATCTGTGCTTCTGAATGTGAAGGGATTTCTCCGCTCAACGTGAAGAAAAGCCCCCCCACCCCCCTCCACGCGGCTGACCGGGTAAACCGACCAGTATTTGCCCTCTGCCGTGGGGACGCACCCTAAGAAAGCAGAGTAACAATTGCACACATGTAACAGAGGACACACTTGGTACATACAGGACAACAGTGACTATAAGTTGCATACCTCCACATTGGTTGTAACCCTGCTTTCCGAAGCTGCTGAAAGGCAAATATGTCTAACTATACATTTACAGTGGACCGGTGACAGCTCCCAATATATCTGTTGTAGTAAATCCTTTTGTTTCCTGTGAAACAATAATTCTGGAGCATCTTCCCTTACAACTCTGTGTTGTGCTGTTCCTTCTAGGCATGTATTACTGAATCTGTCAGATGGGTGTTACCAGTCCAGTTTGTGTTTTTTTTAACATGTGTGCGTCTCTGCACACACTGACTGGCAGCGCTGATTGCACAATGTCAGAATTTGCAGGACACCCCCCTAATCAGAAACACCCAGTTGACAGACTGGTAAGGAATTTAAAAAAAAAAATAAAAAAAAAGGGGGGGGGGGGGTGGTACCACACAGAGATCTAAGGAAAGATAATCCAGTATTGTTATTTCATGGGGAATAGTACTAGTATTTACTAAAACAGACATGACTGTAGCAGCCATAAGTCTTCTTCAGAGGCAGAATCATCACTGCATAACTAGGCAGATCTGACATTCAACACTGAAGCAAATATTGTGTGACTTTCCTGCTGCGCTGTAACGGAGTCTATGACTACATTGATGCTATATGGTACTAACGTTGGTACGGTTCCCAAATCTTCTATTATGTACTATCGGAAACTAGGAAATTCCTTCTGACAAAATTACCACACTTTCTGTAAAGACAGAAAAGATGCTTGCTATACCCAACCCACCCACCCCCCTTAACTTTCCCGGCTAATGTGCACGAGCAGTAGAGGCGGAAGCAAGCATGGCTAGCTTCTGTGTAGAAGACACTGCTTTTTTTAATTATACTATTCATGTTTTGCAATTGTGACCTTGAGATTGGACAAAATGGGCAACATGTATTCGAGTGGGTCATGATGGTTAAAAAATCTGGCACATCTTTAAATCTCTCTTTTTATGCTAACTATTAATAGGTGTACGTTCCACCAAAATACCATGGTAGAATTGTGACTCGCTGTGATATTTCCTGCCATGCCTTTTTTTTTTTTATTTTAGCCACACTTGTCAAGCAAGGCCAAAAAGTGTCCAAAAGTAATAAATGTGTCTATAACTAGAAGCATCCCATTTTGGAAGTAGGACAGATCGGAGATGCAGAGAGTATAGTAAATCTGTCCTATTATATTGATTTGGATTTTAGGTTGTTGGAACATTATAGGTGAACTTCCACATAAAGCATCCATGGCTCTCTGCAGCCTATTTACGCACCTCCTATTGCTATTAGCCGGTCGCCTTTCTTTAGATCTGCTCCGGCAGCAGGAGAATTTGGGGTCACTGTCTCCACACAGACATGTCCGGTGTCTCCATCTCTCGCCTGCACCATCACCAGCCCAATATTCTGCGACGTCCCTTTAATTAACTCCACCTGTCACACAAACAGAAGTCATTATCACAATGAGTTTTAAACATAAAAAAAAAAGAATTTACCCATAGATTAAGCTGAAACAGATACTGGACTGCTCCAAGGGGCAGCGATTCTGAAGCCCCCATCCTGGAGATCTAGAGGGTCAATTGTTCTAATGCAATTCCCTCTGCCTGTGGCAGACCATACTGCTGCCGTAGGTGGACATTTACAGTTCTGAATTGGGGTCACCTTGCCACGGTAGGTGGGCAATTACAGTTTTGATAAAAAATGTACACCAAGAACCTCAAAAATGTTCATATATTTCATAGTGGCAGAAATGCTGTTCCAAAAAATTCTTATGTCCTCTTTGACCGTTTTTAGTGCTTATAGAGTGCTGCTGATCTAGTGTTGTGTTTGCATTGCTTTTTGCTGCCACACCAGTGTGCACCTATATGTTTATTTTTCAAAATGAATGTGCCGACCATATTTTGCTTTTTGACTGTTTGTACGGGGAAGTGGCTGGTTCTCACCGTGGCTTTTGCACTACACCCACGTGCACAGGTTTTTTAATCAGATCAGGTTGGAACCTTCACTCCCTGAAATGATGAGGTCTGGACACCAAGAGAGGTGACATTAGTGCAGGTTCCCACCTGAATTGAGGTCAGCTTGCCACAGTAGGTGGGTAATTACAGTTTTGATCAAAAATGTACGCCAAGAACCTCAAAAATGTTCATATATTTCATAGTAGCAGAAATGCTGTTTCAAAAAATTCTTATGTCCTCTTTGACCGTTTTTAGTGCTTATAGAGTGCTGCTGATCTAGTGTTGTGTTTGCATTGCTTTTTGCTGCCACACCAGTGTGCACTGATACATTTATTTTTCAAAATGGATGTGCCGACCGTATTTTGTTTTTTGACCGTTTCCATGGGAAAGTGGCTGGCTCCCATTTTGGCTTGTGCACTTCACCCATCTGCATAGGTTTTTTAATTAGATCAGGTTATAGTTGGAACCTTCAGTGCCTGAAATGTGGAGGTCTGAACAGAAACCAAGAGAGGTGACATTAGCATAGGTTCCCACCTGAATTGAGGTCACCTTGCCGCGGTAGGTGGGCATTTACAGTTTTGATCAAAAATATACACTAAGAACCTCAAAAATGTTCATATATTTCATAGCAGCAGAAAGGCTTTTCCCAAAAAATCTTATGTCCTATTTAACCATTTTTTTAGTGCTTATAGAGTGCTGCTGATCTAGTGTTGTGTTTGCATACTGTACTTCTAGCATTCTATTCATGCATCAGGAGGCTGAGTATGAACACCATTACAAGTGGGACTACGAGCTGACATGAACTATATTGATGCTGAATTGGTGATCTACGGAGGAGGGATCTCACTCTAGGTCCTGTAGATCTGTATACACTCTAGGTTACAGGTTATGGATATTTTCCAAGAAGTCTCCGCCAGCCTCTCACCACCCATTTCCCTCGCAATTTACAGCACGTTCCCTTCAGATGGGTTATGTGCAATGAAAATAAAATGTTTACCAATTATGAAGACATTTTAAATAAAAGCCAATTACAGGAGCTGAACGGAGGGAAGCGGCAGCCGGCATTTACCGCGTTCAATAATCCCCGGATACAGCCCCCTTCCCCCCTCCTCAGCTTTACGTGCCGTGCTCCTAAAGACAGCAATTTAGTCAGCAGCGCGGCTCCTTCTTGAGAGAAGACTCTTATTACGGGGAGACGCAGCGCTGCCTCCTTCCAGCCACACACAATGCTCTGTATCGATTCCAGCTCCGCTGCGTCTATGTTTACGCCACAAACAGGGGAATGATGTTCTGCAGCAGCTGCAACGCATGAAAAGCAGGAGACCGGACTGGAAAAAGGCGTGACTACGTCCAGGAACAAAATCTGTGAAACCAGCGTCATAGGCTGGGAATGGGATTGCTGCCATTATCATATGGTGACCCCCATCCCCTCTACTAGACGCCACAGACAGAGGCCATCCCCATAATACATACTACATTAAAAAAGTGTGTTAGTCCCCACACCGTCACCGCGAGGAGTAGCATCGGCCAATCAGACTCTCCAAAAAGTTCAATCATACTATACATAATATTAGGTGGTCACTCTGCGCCCTGCAGTATAATCACACAGGAACCAGCGCCTCGGCCACCACCCTCAGATTACACCTGCTCTGAATGGCAGCTATACGGTGTGGAACATTTACCATCACCAAAATCTGGCGAAGATGTAGAAGTGATATTTGTGACATCAGAATAGAGGACAGTAGTGTAAAGCCATGACCTGTGTGAGCGGTTGGGGTAACTAGGATTTATGCTCTTTTCCCCACAGAGCTTACACTTCCCCTGGGAGCTCCAGGTAAGTGGATACTGGGGGGGGCACAGCAGCAGAAATGAGAATACCACATGTCACAATGGCTCCTGATCGTTAAAGGGCGCCCGTCGCTGGCAGCTGGGAGGGCGGCAGGGCCGCGTCACATCCAATTAGCCCAGACTCCCAGCAGAGCAACCCCAAGGCCACAGATCACCGTAATCCCATCAGTCACCTGATTGAAATGTGGAACCTCTAAACCAATTAGTTCAATTTCAGGATATTCACGTTGAGCACAGGACATGGGAGGCCACAGTCAGCCGCCCCTGGAGCAGCGCTTCACTCAGCATTTGGGACTCTACATAAGGACTGAAGACTGAAAGGGTTAACAAGACTTTGTATGGATCCTCTAAAACACAAGAGAATATAAACCTACAAAGCGACCACAAGACCCTGACCAATATCCCCACCTCAGTGGCTGTGGATGGCACTCCCTACATGTAGTCACTGTTATAGCTGCCATAGTATCTTAGCAGCCACCGGGGATCAGATTTTGGCATTGGGAGACCAGTAAAACTCAAAAGGAATTGACCATTAATGACCAGACTAGACTTAGAGACGGGGCTGGATTTTTGGGTTGTCTTTCGGCTTTACCTAAACATTGGAGGGACTGATACGACCCATCCAAGCCGAGTGAATGGCCACCACGCACGATTGCAAAAAACCCAAAAAGATCCATCCCCCAGGAAGCAGCCTATATCCAGCCGGAGGTTGAGGAAACCACAGTACCTGGAGGAAACCCATATAGACATAGGGGGAACATGCAGATGTCATCCATGGTCAGGGTTGATCCCAGGACCCCAGCGGTACAAGGCAATAGTCCTAGAGTGCAATCTTCATGCACAGTCCGAGCCTTGGCTTCTGGCGGTGCAATATGTGCAGTTTGATAGCAACGGTGTGATACAGCTCCGTATGGTGTCATATATCCAGGCCAACCTTCTGCTCCCCACGGCCCAAGTAGTCAAGGTTGACACTCTGCTCCCTACTGGGCAATATGTCCAGCCTCATTCTTTACTTTCTAAAGTGCGATCTAGCCAATGGGTAGCAAAAAAAGTATCCATACCCGGCCACCCAGTTACGGCCATAAACTTAAAGGGGATTTATCGCTTCATCAGTTCGGCTGTTTTCTTGTAGTTTCATTTTCTCAGTTCCTAAAATCCAGGGTCATTTCTTCCCCTCCCAGCTGGGTGTTTCTTAACTGAAGGGGGATGACATCATCCTCCCCCTTCACTGTTCATGCTCACTCCCGAGTCAGTGTGTTTATTTGAGGTCAGTGGGAGGGGATCCCCGCTCTCCCTCCCTCCCCCCTCTCTGTCTGAGTCCACATGTCACTGTGTCGTTCCTCTCCCTATGCAGTCTTTTTTTGTAAGAGCTGTTTACATACCACAGCCCTGCATTCAGTCTAGACAGTCTTCTATGAACCAGAGCATGATTCTTCTCTCCAGCTGGAGGTTTTGTTACATTTAATCCAGTTTTTAATAACCCATCCCGGCAGCCGATCTGTCCTTTTCCCATTTTTTAAACGCAGAGCTTAGGCACCGAGGCACAATTCTGTGATTCAATTTAAAAGCAGCTGCAGTGTTATGTCAGCGCGGCTGTGCAAGTGAATGTTGCGGCCCCTTTTCTGATGAGAGAGGCGGGAAATTAATCCCCGTAAATACGACCGGGGGACGGGGACAATGAAATTAGTAGAGTGGCAGCAATGAAATGAAAGGAGGGGAAATCCGACCGGCACGGGGAAACCGTTTTACAAAAAACAAGATAAGGGAGCATGAAAAAAAGAAGCTTTGCAAATGCTCCAATTGCCAAAGTTGTTTTTTCCTGCCCCCCTTATTCTGAAGACCATTTATTGTAATGATACAACCCCTTTATGGTGATTTCACGGGGGCTTTTCGGCGCATACCGGTGTGTGGCTATTGAAAATATGCGCTGGCCAGTGCGTACTTTCTACAGTGCTATGGCCCGGCCTCTTATTCGTTTCATGTCACTTCTTTTTAAGGGCGCATATGGTGTGCTGGGGAATACATTGGCTTATCATAGTACTTGATGAGCACTACGATTTTCTGTTTTACGGGAAAATTTTTCGGGCACTTTGAACCAATCACGGGGAGTATGACCGGCAAATACTTTGTGAACATACCCTAAATGTATTTTATATGATCGGGCAACACAAAGTAGCAAGTATTCGTCAAGTGATGTGTGAAGCATAAAGAAAATTAGTGCCTTTCCAAATTTTTGAAAATTAAATAAAATGAAAACAATCCCCTGTCCTCAGATACCCCTGAATAAAATTCAGTGTGACCAACTGCCTTTAAAATAGTCACCTAATTAGTAAATAGAGTATTTCTGTATGTCACTTATTCTCAGTATAATACGCTGTTTTGTGAAGGGTCAGGTTTTCTTGCGACTTAGTGAAAAAAAAAAGCATCATGAAAACCAAGGAACACAGCAGACAGCTCAGGGATAACGTTATGGTAAAATGTATTGCAGGGTTAGGTGTAAAAAAATAAAATAGCCCAAGCTCTGAACATCACACAGATCACTGTTCAATCCATCATCCATAGATGGAAAAACATGACCGTTCCACTAATCTCATATCCCAGACAAGGAGAGCACGATAGAAGCAACCAAGAGGCCCAAGATTATTCTGGAGGTGCTGCAGAGATCCACAGCTGTGATGGAAGAATCTGTCCACAGGACAACCATTAGTCGCGTGCTCCAAATCTGGGCCTTATGCAAGAAGAAAGCCATTTTTGAAAGCAAGCTATAAAAGTCCCATTCGCCGTTTGCAAAATGCTATTTAGAAGACACAGCAAGTATGTGGAGGAAGGGCTCTCATCTAGTTAAATGCCAAACACTAAGTGCGGAGGAAAGCCAACACTGCACATCACCCTGAACACACCGCCCCCACCGTGAGGTATGGTGGTGGCAGCATTGCTGGGGGGGGTTTTTCTTCGAGGGACTGGAAGCTGCTCAGAGTTTATTGAAAGACGGATGGAGCTAAATACAGGGGGAACTGGAGGAAACCCAACCACTCAGGGCCCACCAACGGGCAAGTTTTAGGGTTTCCCCATATTGCACAGGTATAAATTAGGTCAGTGCATTCTGCACAGGGGATACATTTGGTCAGTGCATTCTCACAGGTGAACATTTTGGTCGTGCATTTGCACAGGTGATATAATTACTGTCAGTGCATTCTGCACCCGGTGATATCATTATGGGTCGGGGCATTTGTGCCAGGTGATATATTATGGTTTCAGTGCATTCGCACAGGGGTGATTCATTATTGTGTGCATTCTGCACGGTGATTTTCATTATTGTCAGTTCATTTGTCGGAGATCCTGAAAAACATGACCTGTTGGTGGGCCTTGGGGAAAGGCTGGAGTTGAGAAACCCCTGCGTTAGGGGCTGCAAAAAATACTGGAGACTGGGGGACTGGGGGTTTCCACCCTTTCCAGGGGGGGACAGCGGACCCCCAAAAATACAGCCAAAGCTAAAATGGAATGGTTTAAAACCAACATATTCAGGGTTAAAATGGCCCAAAAATTCAGACCTAAATCCCCCTGAGAATCTGGGGCAGGACTCGAAAATTGCTGTTCACAAACATTCACCAACCAGTCTGACTGAGCTAAAGTTAATTTGCAAACAAGAATGGGCAAAAATTCCAGCCTCTAGATGTGCAAACTGTGAGGGATCCCCCCCAAAAGACTGAAGCGGGATTGCGCTAAAGGTTTGGTCCTACAAGATTGACTGGGGGCTGAGTGTTATATATTTTGCCCCTCCACTTTTCAGTTTTTTTAATTAGAAAAATTGGGGAAAAGCACATATTTTCTGTACACTTACAACACGTGCTACTTTGTGTCACTTTATCATATAAAATATTAATAATATACTCTTAAAGGGGTTGTCCACTTTACAATATCTTTATAATGTTTTTACTTACATATATAATAGAAGGTCAAACAACTTTCTAATATACATATATTGAAAACTCTACTCTTTACCTCTGTTAAAGAGTTGGCCCTCATTTAGAGGAAAAAAAAATAAAAAGGATTAGTACAGCCTTCATTTTGGTCCATATTAATGGCTGCCATGGAGTAACTGAATTGACAAAAAAGTCAGGTGACCTTGGTTCCATTTCCGGGAAAACTTATTATATAAGAAGCGGATTAAAAGCCTCCAACAGTGTCTTTGTTGTCAGTGTCGTGGAAAGACCCCACACATTTTCTCTCACCCCTTTTTTCTTTTTTTACAGACCCCTTTTTTAGAAACAATATGTCACCCCCTAGCAGTTGTACAAGTAACTACACACAGGCGGCTGGAATAACCCTATTAAGAAGAATTATTCCTCCATTATTTCACTTCAGATACCGCTTAGAGGTCATGTGACTGCTGCTGACCGACGCCATGTTTACACACAGTACTACATACATGGGAGCCATTATGGACAGGTGTGTGGGCTACAACAATTTTTTTTTTTTTATTTCTAGAACGAACTACTACACGGGTATAAAACCAAAATGTTTATTAATTTTATATCAGAAAATGGCAGGATTTCCTGTGATATAAATAATAAAAAAAAATATAAGTGGACAAAACCCCTTTTTGTTTTTGGGTGTAATGCTTTAAAAAAAGGGAAAAGTTCAATGGGTATGAAAACTTTTGCAATACGTAAACCCGGCCCATCAATCTATATGGGGCCATGTGTCCAGCCGCCCCCGCCGGGATATGTCCCTTTGGTCAGCCTGACCCCCTGCTCTCTATACGGTGCCATGTGTCCAGCCTGACCCCCTGCTCTCTATACGGTGCCATGTGTCCAGCCTGACCCCCTGCTCTCTATACGGTGCCATGTGTCCAGCCTGACCCCCTGCTCTCTATATGGTACCATGTATCCCCCCCGACCCCCTGCTCTCGATACGGTGCCTTGTGTCCAGCCTGACCCCCTGCTCTCTATACGGTGCCATGTATCCAGCCTGACCCTCTGCTCTCTATATGGTGCCATGTGTCCAGCCCGACCCTCTGCTCTCTATATGGTGCCATGTGTCCAGCCTGACTCCCTGCTCTCTATATAGTTTGTCCAGCCTGACCCCCTGCTCTCTATATGGTGCCATGTATCCAGCCCGACCCTCTGCTCTCTATATGGTACCATGTGTCCAGCCTGACCCTCGGCTCTCTATATGGTGCCATGTGTCCAGCCTGACCCCTGTCTCTATATGGTGCCATGTGTCCAGCCTGACCCCCCTGCTCTCTATATGGTGCCATGTGTCCAGCCTGACCCTCTGCTCTCTATATGGTGCCATGTGTCCAGCCTGACCCCCTGCTCTCTATACGGTGCCATGTGTCCAGCCTGACCCCCTGCTCGGGATATGGTGCCATGTGTCCAGCCTGACCCCCTGCTCTCTATATGGTGCCATGTGTCCAGCCTGACCCTCTGCTCTCTATACGGTGCCATGTGTCCAGCCTGATCCTCGGCTCTCTATACGGTGCCATGTGTCCGGGCCTGACCCCTGCCTCATTGGTGCCATGTGTCCAGCCTGACCCCCTGCTCTATACGGGTTGCCATGTGTCCAGCCTGACCCCTGCTCTCTATACGGTCCCATTTTGTCAGCCTGACCCTCTGCTCCATAGGTGCCATGGGGTCCAGCCTGACCCCCTGCTCTTGATATGGTGCCATGTGTCCAGCCTGACCCTCGGCTCTCTATACGGTGCCATGTGTCCAGCCTGACCCTCTGCTCGGGATATGGTGCCATGTGTCCAGCCTGACCCCCTGCTCTCTATATGGTGCCATGTGTCCAGCCTGACCCCCTGCTCTCTATATGGTGCCATGTGTTCCCACCCTTTGACCTTGGCTCTCTATATGGTGCCATGTTCCAGCCTGACCTCTGCTCTCTATAGGTCCATGGTACCAGCCTGACCCCTGCTCTCTATAGGGTTTGTCCAGCCTGACCCCCTGCTCTCTATAGGTGCCATGTTTCCAGCCTGACCCCTGCTCTCTATATGGTGCCATGTGTCCAGCCTGACACCCTGCTCTCTATATAGTTTGTCCAACCTGACCCCCTGCTCTCTATACGGTGCCATGTGTCCAGCCTGACCCCTGATCTTATAAGCGGTCCATGTGTCAATCAGTCTAACCCTCTTCCTCGGATGGAGCCATATGTTCAGCCTGATACTTTACTTTCTATGGTGGAATATCATACCTCAACTTTTAGAGATTGCAAATAGGGACACATAAGGCCATGCCTCTAACCACACCCAAACATGACATCACACCAAGACACGCCTCTGACCACACCCACAGACATACATGTCAACTTTTTAGATAGCCAGGATTGCATTGTATCCAATGATGAAACATTAAGTAAGCTGTTATGTAATATACAACAAGGAAGCAATCAGATACTTTATAAAGCAAGACAGTGAGTTTATTGACCAAATCTATTTCCATAATGAAAAAGAGGAACATTTATAGAGCGAAGAGGGGCAAGGGTTAAAAATAGGGACTGTCCCTCTAAAATAGGGACACCTTGGAGGTATGCAAAATCAGTCATCTGACCCCACCCCCCCTATGGTATCATATATCAATTCCAACCCTCTGCTCCCTGGGGCAGGATGTATCCAGCCTGACACTTTACTTTCTATGGTGCGATATACAGCCCTGGAAAAAATTAAGAGACCACCGCAAAATTGTCAGTTTCTCTGATTTTTCTCTTCAGTGGTGTATTTTTGAGAAAAATGTACATTGTCATTATAGAATATAAACTACTGACAACATGTCTCCGAAATCCAAAGCAAAAAAAAATTTGTATTTATTTGCAGTAAATGAGAAATCTTCAAAATAATAAAGAAGCAGCGCTGCCAGACCTCAAATAATGCAAAGAAAACAAGGTCATATTTATTTAGACACAATAAGACTTATGTTTTAAAGGGGTTTTGCCACGATCTAATGTTGACATGGGATCCTCCAAAATGGGTAATCACTTTTCTAAATATACGTCATTAAAAAAGTGAATCATGCGAGAGCTACAGCCTTCCTTACATGCCCTTGGTTTCCTGACAGTTTACATTAGACACGACCAGGGGCTGACAGGAGCTGATTTGGCCACACTTGCGTTGTTTGTACTTCCTATCTGATGGCAGGGAACATGAACGAGCTTTGAAGGGACTGGGGAGAAAGCTCCTGTGTCTTTTGTATAGAGAATCCACTGGTTGTAATGTATTATCTGAGTATACATGCAGACACTCCCTGGCTCTTTGCTCAGCCCCACTCCCTCTCCCACTGCAGCTGTGAGTGAAGGAATGAAAGAAGGCTGCCTGCTGAGCTTATCTTCTCTCCTGAGCAAATAAGAGGGAGAAATAAAACACATATAGCTTGTGCACGATACAGTTCTCCTCTGTGGATTAGCAAAACAATGTTTGCTCAACTACAGAGACTGAGTATCAGGAACGTGCATGGGAGGTACTTGTTTTTTTTTTTTAACACAGAAACACAACGCCCCTTTTTTCAAGCCTCAAGAGGGGAGTATCAGCCTGTTAGGTAGGAACTCGCTTCTTGGCAAAACCCCTTTAAGTCGGGAAGAGTTTTCTTTTCAACTCCTCTGGCATGGTAAAAGTTATTTTTTCACTCAAATTCCTTTTGGCCTATTCCTAGCACTTGTTTTGCCATTCAGCTTGTCCTACTGCAAGAGGATTGTGAAGACCACAGCAGTGTTTTTTATACTTTCCTTCATTAAATAGGATTTGGTTCAGCTGCACCTAATCAGAAGCACATTAAGTAGAATGAGGTGGACTTTGGTTGGAATTCAACTGACACAGGAATGGCATGGCTGTCAGACACGTAGAGATGCTGATTTTTAGAAAACTGTGCAGTGGTCTCTTAATTTTTTCCAGAGCCGTATATAGCCTGACCCACCAGCATTTATGGTATGATATATCCAGTCTAACTCTCTGCTCCTTACTGTGTGATATGTCCAGCCGGATACTTTACTCTCTATGGTATCATACATCCAGTCTATCCCTCTGCTCCCTGTGGCACGATATATCTACCCCCTGACGAAGCCGGGCGGTGAAAAGCGCGTTGGGGTTTCTTTATCCTCACATTGGTCTGTATATGCTTTTACTTATTCCCCTCTCCTCATGTTTTGGTGTATTTGATTAGTATCTTTATTATGCAATTTTGCAGGGTCTGATCTATTTCTGCCTTTGTTGGCATAGTCTATACTGTTATTATGGGGTTTGGAAGCTGTATTAGTAGATAATAACTCTGGTATATGCAGTCTCTGTGAGGTATTATCCACATTGCCATTTTATGTATTGTCGTGTGTAATTTTTTAGATTTTTTGTGTACAATTTTATAGTATATATTTAATAAAGCATTTGTATTTTCTGTAGGTTTGTTGTCTATAGGCGTTTTTTTTATATATCCAGCCGGACACTTTTCTTTCTATGGTGCAATATATATAACCAGCATCTATGGTATGATACATCCAGCCTGACCCTCTGCTCCTTACGGTATGATATGTCCAGGCAGATACTCTCTATGGTATGATACATCCAGCCTGACCCTCTGCTCCTTACGGTATATGTCCAGGCAGATACTCTCTATGGATGATACATCCAGCCTGACCCTCTGCTCCTTACGGTATAATATGTCCAGGCAGATACTCTCTATGGTATGATACATCCAGCCTGACCCTCTGCTCCTTACGGTATATGTCCAGGCAGATACTCTCTATGGTATGATACATCCAGCCTGACCCTCTGCTCCTTACGGTATATGTCCAGGCAGATACTCTCTATGGTATGATACATCCAGCCTGACCCTCTGCTCCTTACGGTATGATATGTCCAGGCAGATACTCTCTATGTTATCATACATCCAGCCTGACCCTCTGCTCCTTACGGTATGATATGTCCAGGCAGATACTCTCTATGTTATCATACATCCAGTCTGACCCTATATCCCCAGTGAGTAATATCATCCACTTTTCCGCCGTCTCGCCCTCTGTGTGTGTGATCAAGTGGTCAGGGTGCACATTTTCTGTTGCTGTCTTTTCGCGTCAGCTTCTATTGGCGGTGGAATCAGTGGTTTGCGGCTGCAAAATAATTGTATTACTTTATTGATTTCCGATAGAGCCACTGTCCTAGCATAACAAGCAGCCATTACTGTGCAGCGGGGGCATCTGCCCGCCTCAGCACCCCCATAATTACCTGTTCATGTGCGTCTTGTTCTGATTAAAGGGGACAGGTTAAGTCCCTCATTTTAGATGTTAACTCTTGCAGCGCCAGTGAGCTGAGGCCACTCACCTACAGCCCAGGGTCTACAGACATCTACCTGGCCTGCAATGGCTGATAACAGCGAGCGATAGCCAGTAAATAATGTAATGTTTATGGGCTGCGTTGTGTAGAGGCTGCACCCGGGCAGAAATCATCCATCAATCTCCCATCAGCTCAGCGGCTGACGAGCAACTAATAAATAGAAGTCACAGGTTGTATAAAGCAGCGTTATCTGCAGGCAGCATTGTGTACACAAGCGCCCCTCCTCCATGAACCACTCTGTAATCCAGCACCGCACCACCAACACAAGCATGTGCCAATGAGACCGCATCGCAAAGACCCCCAGCCCTGCCGCTCATGACCGCTGAGGCTGAAGAACACATGCAGATCATCTCCCAGCTAAAGAACGGCTCAAAGAAGCAGATCACAGCAGCACAGAGTACTTCAGGAGAGGAGGGTGCTGATCAAGTGGCTGGTGCAGGATACAATTGTGTATTTAGAGAGTTGGTATGTGACATTACTGGTACACAGTATGCAGCATGGTTGGGGTACTGGGGGGCTGCTCGTCTCCTCAATACTAAGCACAGCAGTTGATGCAAATATTATTTGCTTGCAGAACTTGGATTTTTACCCAGCAGGGGCGATGAGCAGACGCTGTATAATCCGCAGTGACCCCGAGACTGCGCATCGGGACACATGTCAGCGGCTGCTCTGGGGCTACGGCCGCAGGACGGGATTTTACTCCCAAGGAGTCAGTGTCAGGAATCATCTCGTCTGCGCAGAGTCAGGATGTGCAAATATGACATCTCTCCAGACTCCCTTAAAGGCGCAGTGCACCTGACAGAAAGTGGGGCGTATGGGACAGAATCAGAACCAGGCGTCCTATACTGACCTATTTGTGGGAGGGGATACAAAGTGTCAGCTCTGAGCTCAATATGCCACAGTCCATACTCAACCACAATTATTATATATATATATATATGATGGACAGCACTAGATTCATACAAAAAATGGGACATTACTTACTCAAAAAACACAACAATTTTTTGGGCCATATTCACAGCTCGATGGCTGGACTAGACTGAACCCAGTAGCAGACATCTCTGGCCTATATGCTACCTGGGAAAAATTAACAGATGCAGCTAAGCAGCAGCTCACACACCTCACTGCTAGGGGAACAATTAGATGATAAAAAACTGCACATTTACTTAATACCTGTTCACACCACCATGCAGAAAAGCCACAGTATAATGCATGGGGAAATTGCACAAATACCAATAAAACAACCACTCACATACCCTCAATGCATGAGGGTATGGATGGTTGCTGGTACAACAATTGCATATAAAGAAGGTGATACAGCAGGGTGCCATAAGTAAAGATACGTGTGGTGCATCATGCTGGCTTACAGCCTATTAGTGACACCAATACTATTAGATTAGGTGGGCTGCCCAGCACTTTCTAGGTGTCCAACACAAAACACAGGCACCCTCCACTCCCCAGCACTGTTGGGCAGATAAAAACTATGACATACACTAGATTCACCAAGACGCAGCAAGGAGGAAAGCGGCGTCTGACGCAAACTACAGCCACGAACCTATGGCAGCTCCAACCGTCCCCATGAAAGCCATCACCAAACAGATCACAGCTCGATACCAAGCGCTAACGGGCGTTTTACTCCGGCAATTATCGGCCAAACTAATGTTCATAGGAACGTGTGGTCCTTGTAGGTTGTCACAGGCATCAACAGCTGTTGGAGGGTGTGTAGTTTGGTTCAAATCTGGGAAATTAAAGGGTTTGTCTCACTACATGGATTCTTCTTACCTCAGTCCTGTTTTCTTGTTTTCACTTTGAATTCTGGGGCGTGTTTACTGGCTTCCACTAGGCTGCAGTAGAAGTCAGGTCTGTAGCTATAGCAACCAGTGCTGGCAACCTATCAGGATAGATCAAACAGGACTGTAGCTAGAGCAACCCGAGGAGCTGATGCAGCCCATACAAGAGGGGATATCTCAGAATTGGTAGGACACTATTAATGGACATATATTGCAAAGTGACTTGTGTTTGCAAGATCTTTAACATAAAAAGCAATCTTTGTAGTGAGACAACCCCTTTAAGGGACCAGGGTAGTAATTCTTGCCTAGTCTTACTCATGCCCTTCCAACCAATGTCAGACATTTTTAGCCGTGTGACTTGTCACATTGCGCTGCTGGAAGATTCCATCTGTACCCAATCAGCATGTATAGGTGTACGTAACCTAAAGGATGGATCCATACCCAATTAGTTAAAAGTGCCTTTGACTTGGATAAGTGCCTTGAAAGCATTCCCCATATTATGGCACGGCCACCACTAGCTTGTTTTCTTCCAGCATCAGTTGCAGAGTATTTGTTCTCTAACATTTCTCATCTAAAACATCCACATCAATCCGTTTCATAACGCAGAACATGTGACTCATTGGAGAAGGCCACCATTTGCCAGACATCCAGATCCAATACTGCTGTGAAAACTGAAGCTTTTTCTATCGATACATCTTTATTCAGAGAGGTGCAGTGACCTCTGCTACATGTGCGTGCAGACAGCCTATCAGAGACCTTACATACTCACCAAGCCAAGACTTTTTCGTGAGCTATGCACTGCCAGCATCAAAAGTACGAAGTGGTCATAATAATGTGACTTGACTGTAGTTGGTCAGCAGAACATCTCACAGCACTAACAATAAAGAACGTGAGCGGTCGCACAAATTGTTTGACCCTTCATTGCCTGACAATTGGCCACAGATCCACTTGTGCTAAGTCGATCAGTACTTCTAAGGGGATGTCTCCACTGCAAACATTTTCAGTCGTTCTTTTGAGTGTTTTTAGTTTTCTAAAAATCGCTAAAAAAAAACGTCTGAAAACAGATCCCATAGACTTTAAGGGCATGTTCACACAGTGTTTTTTGATATGATTTCGGGTCTGTGTTGGATCCGAGAATCACATCCAAAAACGTAGCGTCGATCGGGTCCAACACGCAGCTGTGTGTTTGGATGCAGCAGGATCGCACCCTATAGTTTATTATAGGGCTCCTGCTGCGTCTTTTGGACCATGAATTGCCATGTCAATTCTTGGAACGGATCCTACAGACGCAATGAGACGCATCGGTGACCACTCGTGTGAACATCGATACGTGTTTTACATTGCGAGCAGTGTAAAATCGCACTGCTCATTGTTAGATGCGCGTTTGGGTCCGTCCAGTCCGACCCAAACGCGCATCCAAGAACGTATGTTCACACGGACCCAACACACCGTGTGAACATACCCTGTGGCTATGTTCACATGGCTTAAAATGGGACGTATTTCAGTCCGTAATTATGCGCCGTACTGCGCGAATTACAGCTGGAAGACGTCCAAGTCATTACGGTAATCCAAAGTTCTCATAGAGAACTATGGATTACGTCTCCTCTCCCTGCTCGGCGAATCCGGCGCGGGGGGAGATAAGTGACATGTCATTTTCTAGCGGCGTATACGCGCCGCTAGTAATGATAGTCTATGGGCCGGCGAGGTGCCGGCCCCCCGCCCCCGTCCACAAGGCGTAATTACGCCCCGCAAATAAGCCGTGTGAACCCAGCCTAAGGGTATGTTCACACGGCTTATTTTGGGACGCATTTCGTCACAGCATACTGCTCAATACGTGGGGAAATGCGCCCCAGTTATTACGGTAATCCAGAGAAGTATGGATTACGCCTGCTCTCCCTGCTCACACAATACGATTGTATTGTACGTGTGGGGAGATAACTGACCTGTCAATTACTTGCGGCGAATACGCGTCGCGAGTAGTGAATATCTATGGGCCCGGCGGGCTGTCGCTCCCCCCGCGCCCCGGGCGTACGCGCTGGTCAGGGCGACTCCCAAAACACCCGCCGTAATTGCGGCTGTACTGTACATGCCCCAATTATGCCGTGTGAACATAGCCTAATAGTAAAAACGTTCTGTAGTCTCCGGAGAACGTTTTTTATTCTGCTCATATTTGATACTGGTTGTTTTTTGTAACATGTTGCAAAAAACGACAGAACAGGGCAGAAAATTTACTATTGAAGTCTATGCAAAGCGCTGGATGTCTTTTGGCGCGGTTTTTGGACGGCTCTCCTGAAAAACCGCTCAGGTGTCTTAACAAGGTACAGGAATTTTGCATACATTAAAAACAGTCCACAAAAAAAAAAAAAAAAGTCCCTCCCCCCCCCAAAAAAACAGTCCAAAAATGCGCCCAAAAAATTAAAACCACCCAAAAAAAAACTCATCAGAATCGCAGCTACTTTGGACAAAAAACACTGACGCTCAAAGCCGTTTTTAGGTTTTGGTTTTCTACGAGTTTTTTGTCCTATGCTGTGTAGACCTAGCCTAAGGCTAGGTTCACACGGCTTATTTCCAGGGCATAATTACGCCCCGCAGACGGGGGTGGGAGCCGCCACCTCGCCAGCCCATAAACTATCATTACTAGCTGTGCGTATACGCCGCTGGTAATTCACGTCACTTATCTTCCCCCTCGGCGTATTCGCCGAGCAGGGAGAGGGGATGTAATCCATAGTTCTCTATGAAAACTGTGGATTACCGTAATGACCGGGACGGATTCCAGAGAAAGAGAAAAAGAAGAGAAAGAAGAGAAAGAGAGAAAGAAGAGAAAGAGAGAAAGAAGAGAAAGAGAGAAAAATAGAAAAGAGAACACGAGAGAAAAAAAAAAAAGAGGAAGGAAGGAAAGTAAGAAAGAAAGAAAAAAAAGAAAGAAAGAAAAGGGGGGGGAGGGAGAAACAAGAGAAAATTTGTGTACTCTAAAAGGAGATCAAAATCTTTATCTCCGGACCAAAGCAAAATCAAAAACAACAATGTAGTTGACAAGAGTCTTCATTTACCTTTCCCTACCTGGTAAAAGCTAATCATTGTGGTTAAGTTGTAGCAATATTATGTGTATGGGACTAGAGCAAAGATACCTGGCCATCAGGGATTTGGCTTTCATCTAAATACCGAGCAATTTCTGAGTTCCTGTAGTCATCCTGCATGGAAGGATCTCTAAAACATCAGTAAAAAAGACGAGGACTGTAATCCTGGAGCGTCCAGGGGTCTGAGCTGTAGCGGAGCCGGGGAGATTGCGCACCGCTCTCTACCTCATTACCATAAAGCGACATTTCCAGATAAATCCTGTGTTTAATTTCAAAAGAAAAGAGTTTCTGATCAAACACTAAAATGTCAGAATGTCCGACAGAAGCAGCAAGGAGACAGGACGCCTAATCCGCCGGACAAACTAAGAAAGGCGCTGCAGCCCGCTCCCCCGACCCCAAGAGAAACAATGTACCCTAAAACCAGACAGAGGATACTGAGCAGGAGCGTGCCGCATCAATGCAACCGCAGCCCGACTATTAGATGCCAGATTATAGGAAGTTCACAGAAAAAAAAAAAAGTACAGCTTTTTGATATAAAACAAGTAGCTGGATCAGGATGTGTGCTGTGCATCATGAGGGCCCATCCACACGGCAGGGGTTTTCAAGTCTGTAATCCCACTGTTCACACTGCACAGATTTTCTGCCAGACGGTTTCGGACATTGCCGGCATAAAGAAAAACTTAGAGCATATTCATTCTTCCGCCTGGTTTTCGGGCAGAATATGAACAGTTCTTTGAGGAGGGGGACAGCTTGAATGCGCAAACCGTGGACAAGAGCCATTCCCTTACGTGCAAAAAAAACCCCAACAAAATACCAGTCGTAAAATCCGACCAGTATTTTGTCATTGCTGTGTGAGTGTACCCTTAGCTTCTTAATATTTTATAAAGCACCTTGCAATTTTTAAAAGGTTAAAGCTCCCCTCATTCCCACCCCCCCATTCCACGTGCATTTTTAACAGGAAGTATATGCAACAAATGATGTAACCCCGTAAGGATGAAGGCAGTTTTGGACCAAAAGACGGTGCCTTTTTTTTTCTTCAAATTTCTGAAATGTGACATGTGTCACTTTATGTGGCAACATCCAGCAGACACAGGGGGCACCACTCTGAGGACTTCTCTTTGTCCCCGTTGTCCTGTTATCTTGGCAGCACCGCGGGCAATGAGAAAGCACAGGAAGTCAATGCAATGACAGGAGTATTGTGTAATCGCCATTTGTGCCATGTTAGTACAGGTTGCAATCCTCTGTGTAATGGGAAGTAATATCTTACAATTAGTATTACATCACAAGCACTTCACAAGAGCATGCAGGGTGTAAGAAATGGTGCACTGTAACAGTAATAAGACCACCTTGTGCTGTGCCCCCACCACACATTAAAAGCAAGACCAATCCATGTGCTCTGCCCCTGGATCAGTGGTGACAGGGTGCCATCTACTGTTCAGCACCTAGAACTGCATCCCCCAGTCAGTAACACAATTAGTGAATTAGGAAAGTGCCCAAACACTTTACTGCTCACAGGAGAAATCTTCAGCTCTCACCACACACTGCCGCTGAAGGGCAGAAATATTTTTATATCTGCTAAAGATGCAAGCCTTCCTTAATGAAGCTTCACAGCACAGAAGACTGTGGCACTCTCTGCTCCATAGACTACTGCATCAGACAACGAGAAAGATGAACTTGCAACTCCTTGGGCAGGTTCACATGACGGATTTGGACACCAATTTTGAGGTGAATTCGTGCTGAATGCGTCCAATTCAACTATAAAAAACGCCCCAAGTTCATTTTACATTGATTCCCATGTAAAACCGTTCTATAGTTTATATGACGCAGGTTTAACTCACTTATTTTTCTGCACTTATTATAAGAGTGAAAAATAAGCGACACATCAGTTCTTTGAGGCGGATTCCACACCTCCCATATAGTATATAGGAGACTAAAAGTCTGTCTCTGAAAATCAGTGTCATATCCTGATCTGAAATCCACGCTTACAATTGCGGATTTTCCCACAAGGATACGATGCCGATTTGCCGTCTGAATCCGTGGTGCCAACACATCCTTTGATAGATGGAAGATGTGCTGTGGTATTGTAACAGGGCAGAGATGAGAAATAACCGCAACATAAGGATCACACTACTAATGTGGAATACACAGGATTTTCACATACAGAAGACAAAATCCTCTTAATTTCTTATTGCATTACATGAATGGTGGACTCGCTGTTTACATGCATTACCTTTAGGCTATGGGTACAGAATAACACCCTGCATTATATGTCCCTTAGTATCAGGGCTGTGGAGTCGGAGTCGTGGAATCGGAGGCTATTTTGCAGGAGTCGGAGTCGTCATAAAATGGACCGACTCTGACTCCCAAAATATATAATAAGTTGGTCCAGTTAGTTCGATGCAAAGAGCAAGAGGAATTGGGTCTTGCCAGTGCTACTGCTCCCATATCTTCAGCCTCATCACATGAGGAGTGTAAGTGATGACATGGAGCAGGCAAAGTGCTGCCCCAGGGGAAAAGATTCCGCTCCCATGGCAAACAAATTTCAGCAAAATTTTTCACCTGTTTTCAAAGCAGTAGAAGAGTTCAACCATTCATCAAAACTGACTGTGGCTGAGGCAATTCCTTTACACCCTGACATTGTTAGAGATGTTGCCCCCGTGGTCACCGTTTTGCGCCCAACCCAAGTTAGTGTAGAGAGGCCGTTCTCCAGCCTGGAAATAATGAGATCAGATGTGAGGTCATGTATGCAGGATCTGATGAAGGCAATACTATTTCTCAGAACAAATTCAGAGACTCCACAAATGTTCCCGCAGCGTTTTGCATATTTACAATTCTTTTGTGTCCTAAAGTCATATCCAATAAATATATTTTACACTGACAAGCAAAATGGTAACAATGTTTTGAACTTGTGACTTTCAGGCTCTATATCTCTCCATCCACTACAGCTTTGTATATGAGGCTACTGTAATTTTATATACAGTCATCTTGCCTATCTTATACATACATTTGACTTGCAAGTATTTAGCATCTGCTTAGTTACAGTTTTGCTCCTAAAAATCAAAGTGTTATAGGGGTTGTCACTACAAGGATGACTTTTTATGTTAAAGATCTTGTAAAAACAAGTCACTTTGCAATATGTGTCCATTAACAGTGCCCTACCTATTCCTAAATATCCCCTCTTGTATGAGCTGCATCAGCTCCTCAGGTTGCTATAGCTACAGACCTGTTGGATCTCTCCTGATAGGCTGCCAGCACTGATTGCTATAGCTACAGACCTTACTTATACTGCAGCCTAGTGGAAGCCAGTAAACATGCCCCTGAATTCAAAATGAAACCAAGAAAACAGGACTGAGGTAAGATGAATCAATGTAGTGAGACAACCCCTTTCATTTTTATTATTTTGTTAGTATTTGGTAAATCCACCTTTGGTTTTCAATGCTGCCTGAATCCTTCTGGGCTCTGGATCGGATTCAAGCACATCAAAACATTGTTACCATTTTGCTTGTCAGTGTCTGTTCTACCTAAATAGCTTGATTATTGTATCATAAGGTGGTAAACAGCCTGATGGGACCATTTTACTATAGTAAAGTTATCACTTAAACATGCGCCGTGTATGAGGGAGTTAGGAGTCAGAGTCGGAGGTTTGGGAAATTGAGGAGTCTGAGTCGGGGCTTCGGCTTGCTGACTCCACAGCCCTGCTTACTATCCTATCAGTGGCGTCACTGTGCATATATAACACTGATCCTGCATTACAGCCTTGATTATACTTCAGAGCTGCATTCACTATTCTGTTACTGGTGTTACTGTATAATAATGCAGGGTGGAGATCACAATCAACATAGCATGAGTGTATACACAATACTTACCAACTCAGACCATGTAAGCTTAGACTAGACAGCCTAACAACACGCTAGTGTAGATAAATCTGGCACGTTAGAACTGCCCAGTCTAAAGTTACACCTTCTATAAGTTGGCTTACTTTATTTCACTAACTGGAACACAAACACAATACAATATCAGCAGCACACTACTAACACTAAAAAACTATCAAATGGCACATAGGAATTTTTGGAAAAGCATTTCTGCTACTTAGAATACATGAAAAAATGTTTGAGGTTCTCAGTTCACATTTTTGATCAAAACTGCTTAAGCCCAATCAGCAAGGGGACCTCAATACAGGTGGGAACCTACTCGAACGTTACCTCTCTTAGTGCCTGTTCAGCCCTCCACATTTCAGGGAGAGAAGGCTCCGGCTACAAGGTACTTTGCATTTATTTAAAAGCCTGTGCAGAGTACCTTATAGCCACAACTTTCTCTCTTTGAAATGTGGAGATCTAAACAGGCACTAAAAGAGGTAACGTTCGAGTAGGTTCCCACCTGTATTGAGGTCCCCTAGTTGATTGCAGGTTGGGCTTAAGCAGTTTTGATCAAAAATGTGAACTAAGAACCTCCAAAAATTTTTCATGTATTCTAAGTAGCAGAAATGCTTTTCCAAAAATTCCTATGTGCCTTTTGATAGTTTTTTTTAGCGTTAATAGTGCGTTACCTATATTGGATTGTGTTTGTATGTTACTGCCACATCACTGTGCACCTATGCTCATTTTTATCAAAAATGTTTTTGGATGTACAGAACCAAATATTGTTCACTAACTGTGACTTGGTGTAACGAACGGCGCCGCAGCCCATCCCCCGGGCTGCGGGCGCATCCGTTCCCCGATCCTCTCCTCTATACCGGGGGTGAGTGGGCCCGCGGTCCGTGCGCCGGACTGTGGGCGCACTCATCCCTCGGTGGTCAGCTACTCACCCGACCTCGCTCCTGACTCCAGGGGCGCCTGTGCCGGCCGGTGCGCGCGTCCCCACTCCCTAGGGCGTGCGTGCGCCAGACTTCTCAGATTTAAAGGGCCAGTGCGCCGGCAATTGGCTGTTGCCGGCCGCTGACCCTATATATTGGCTCCTCCTCCGGCAGTCTTCTGCCGGATCTTTAGTTCCCTCGGAGCCTATTGAGAAAGCGTTTGCCTCTTCTAGTGTTTCCTGTGTACCGTACCGTTTCGCTACCGTCCTCTGACCACAAACCTCTGCCGCCTGCCCTGACCTACGGCCTGTCCCCGACTACGAGCCTGCCTTCCGATTTTGTACCACGCTTACCCTTGGCTACCACCGCAAGCAAGTCCCGCCAGTGGAAGCGACCTGGTAGTTTCCCGCCGCAGCAAGTCCATCCCGCTATGCGGCGGGCTCTGGTGAAAACTCCCTGGTGTGGGCTTTCACCATCGCTTGTGGTGGCCCAGCAGATCCACTACCACTGCCGTTACACTTGGTGCACGCTAAGTCACACCTCTGTCAACATAACCGCACTGCTTTTACCCAGGCCGTGTCCCT
The DNA here is from genome assembly GCA_025379985.1 of Phyllomedusa bahiana. Classification (NCBI taxonomy): domain Eukaryota; kingdom Metazoa; phylum Chordata; class Amphibia; order Anura; family Hylidae; genus Phyllomedusa; species Phyllomedusa bahiana. The sequence goes on from JAODAL010004128.1 coordinate 117,170, forward strand.
TTTGTCAGAAAAGGCGCAGAATTGACTAGGACAATTGTCTAAAACACATGATAAATGTTGTGTACAGCAGAAATGCCAGTATTTTTATGCAAATTGTACCAGAATTCTAGCACAACTGCTTTGATAACTGCCCCACTGACTCCTCCAGCAGAATAGTGAGTGCAGCTCTGGAGTAGAATATTGGGCGTGACTCAAGATCAGTACAGAATAAATAATGTATACACACAGTGACTCCACCAGCAGAATGGCAAGTGCAGCTCTAGAATATATTACAGACAATACTTGGGACGTGAGAGATTTCTAGGGTGTTGTAGATAATTAGGGCCTGATTCCTAATAGGGAAGCCCTTACCGAGGGGAGTCCCGTTTTTTGTAGGTGAGGGGCAGAATAGCATCCCCTAGGGTTGTTTAGGGAGAGGCCCCACCATATTTGCTCCTATTGGGGATTCTGTGGAGAATTTGCCCTTTTTTTAAAAGCTTGAGTGTTGTTTTAGAAATTGCACTATTAATGGTACATATTGAAGTTATGTTTTATTAAGTCTTCCCTCTGTAATTGTTGATCTTGACCAACTAGGGGTCTCTATTGGCAACATATTTGTCATTAGAATGGATATTGTGCCTCATGTTATAAAGCCCAATCTGTGTAGTGAGAAAACCCTTTCAACATAAAGCTTCTATTTCATTAGAAATACAGGCAGTCCCCGGGTTACAAACGGGATAGGGACTGTAGGTTTTTTCTTAAGTTGAAATTGTATGTAAGTCAGCACAGGTATATTTATTAAATGTAATGCCATAAAAACAATTTTTTTTAGTTTTGGATAGTGCAGGGAAGGGTTTCTACATTTGTTTTGCTGTCTGTGCCCTTTATTAGAAGATTTCAGCTAACGTTCTGTATCTCATGTGCAGCTGTGGCATGCTGGCACTTGGTTATCATGCGGCGTGACTCAGTGTTGCATGTCAGCCACGCCTCATAAGCCTCCGTTTGTAACTAGGGAACGTATGTAAGTCGGAACGATGTAAGTCGGGGACTGGCTGTAATCAAATGGACATCAAAGCACAGTAGTGACCAGATAGTCATCACATCACATTGAGAACGATTACACAGCAGGCAAGCTTATTGTCTGTTGCAGAAACAATCATCCTATGACATGTTCTACATGTATTTGAGGCCATTTATACAACATTATGATGTCCATTAGTTTTATCCGTTGGGGAACTATATAAAAAAAAAACAAAAAGGTGCCCTTTAGAAACCAACAGAGCAAACTTGGTCCTATTTAGACTCCGTTTGTATCATTTCCCAGCAGTATACGTTTTGTGTGCTTGATACAAAGTCTGCTGGACCATACTCTTGTGGCCTACACAAAAAGCATGTACATTAGGCATATATGGTAAATGTAGTCCAAATACCATAGACAGATGGTATTTTAATGGGGTTTTCTCACTACAAAGATCATATTTGTAATGATGTGGACAGTAAAAATAAGCACTTTCGCAATTGGTTTGCATTACCGAAATCAATTAATATAGCAGATGTGAGCTAATCTGTGTGTGTCTAGAGCTAAACGAGCAGCCTGGATTCGGGCCACGCCCCCTTTGCTGTGATTGGTTGCCTGATATTTAGTTCAGCCCTGTTGGCACATGCCCCCTGGACAAGACACGCCGCCTGTGTTGTGATTGGCTGCCTGCACTCTGTGCTTACTTCCCTCTGAGCTGTGGAAAATGAATGTGTAATTAGCTGACTCAGCTTTCTGTGATGGCTGCAGTCTGTGTAATAAAGGCTGCCTGAGCTCCTCTATGCTCAACTCCCACCCCTATGTGAAGGATCTGGGGAATTAGAGTCTCTAGCTGCTAGATTCCCTCTCCCCCCCATATAACACAGCCTTATACAGTCTATCCCCTCTATCTCCTGCCTGATAACAGAGGGAGGAGCAGAGTGCATTTTTCACATTTGCTTCATCATTTCAGGCTGTATGTATAACTGTTTACACCAATACAAGTGTTCTGGTTACAAGGAGCTTGTGGAGGGAGGCGACAGCTCTGCAGGCATGAGAACGAACCATTGTAGGAGGTCTGTAGAGCTGTGACATCCTCTCCCTTCCCCTGCTCACACAGAATGATGTCACCAGTCTTCAGTGAGGGAAGACCCACCTACTGGGAGGAGAGACCCGCCTCTGGATTTGAAGCTGTAAGAGACAGAAAAACAGCTCATGTCTGCAAAAGCCAGTGATGAGAAAACCCCTTTAACACTACTAACAGACTACAGTGGCGCTCAGAACCCCATGTACTGGATCTTTCACAAGCACTAGAAAGCTGCAGCACTAGAGGAGATCTCTTTAGATTTCATTGCCAGTTCATGTACAAGAGGCGTGCACAACCTACAGCTAACCGCTTGGCTTGATAAGTGCTGCCTGTACTATCAGTTGTGTCTCTATACGTAGATCGGGGAGATGTTGCCGAGTAAACCATGTGCACTTTCCTTTTACTGCAGAGGAACAGCAAAACCTTAGATCAAGGTGTCAAACTTGTTTTCAATGAGACAGTATATGTGGCTAGTCTGTCAGAGCTGCTGACCACACCAGTGTGAAGCCGTGCATGCGCCTTATGTTCAGACCGCCGCCTCTGCCAGGCACTGTCCATCCCTGCTCACTAGGTCTAGCTTCTCATAAAATAATTTGCTGGGCTTTAAGTTTGACATGTGTGCCTCAGAGCTTCTCTGTCTAACCCTATTAGATGCCTCAATCAATAGTTAGGAGACAGATGTGTTCATTTTATTACCACCCCTCTGCCCAAACATTTTTATATATAAAATATTATATATATATATATAATATATATATATATATATAAATATATATATATATATATATATATATATATATATAATGTTATCATCACAAGGCGATTTTGTGGATAAAAAAAAACAACAAACACACACACCAAGCCGTATGTGTATATTAAAAGTGGGGATCATACATTGCCTCGCCTGCATCTTTTAAGGGGTGTTCCCTTCTCAGACATTTCTGGCATATTTATAGGATACGCCATAGAGTTCTAATGACATCAGCACCTATCACTACAGCAGGCCCCTGAAAGTCTCTCAGAACGGAGAGTAGGACACACTTGTGCAGTGCTCTCTATTCTTTTCTACAGGAGCTCCAAATACAGACGAGCAATGTATCCTACCATAAATGTTCAAGATGGTAACACCGCTGTAATGCAGTCAGTCCGGAGACTTCTGCCACCACCAATTGTCAGGCAAGGGCACAAGAATACTGCAGCCATCACCACTCAGAGGGCAAGCAGAAGACCGGGGGAACCCCCCCCCGGGCAGTGGGGGGGGCGGTGAATGGCAAGACCCAAACATGGATATGGATAAACAAACACACACATACATTAATAATATAAATTTTAAATATAAATATATATAATATAATTAATATATATATATATAATATAAAATATATATAATTATATAATATAATATAATGGGGTGTGTGTTTTGTTCATCCATACATACTTTCTTGCAATTTTTAAAAAATAATAAACCAACCCCCACCGGCCACCCTTATTTGGTACACCTGTCCAACTCTCGTTAAAAATTAATTTCTAAAACCAATCACATGGGGACAACTCGTGGGATTTTTGGCATTGACTGGTCAAACAATCCCTGCAGTTCAAAAACCCAGCATCATTTGGGGAAGAAAGGTGATTTGGTGCCTTTAACGGGCAAAGGTTTTTGGGTCCAGAAGGCGGCGGTATTTTAGAAAATGCTGATTCCCCCATTTCACCCACAACCATCCTAGGTTTTACAGAGAATGGCCGAAAAAGAAAAAACACCCGGAGCGGCAGTCCGTGGGCGGAATGCCTTTTTATGCCAGAGGGCAAAGGAAATGGGCAGACTGGTTCGAGCTGATGAAAAGGCAACAGGACTCAAATAGCCACCCTTACAACCAAGGTAGAAAGAGCACTCGAAAGCCATACGGGAACTTTGAGGGGAGATGGGGTCACAGCAGAAGACCAACCGGGTTTCCATCCTTTCAGCAAGAACAGGGGAAAATGAGGGGCCAATTTGCCCAGCTCATCGAAATTGGACAGTAGAAATTGGGAAAAACTTGCCTGGTCTGAGAGTCTCGATTTTCCCGCGTTCGGTGGGAGGGGGAAAATTTGGGGGTCAACAACATGAAAGCATGGGGTCCACCGCCTTGATCAACGTTTAGGCTGGTGGTGGTGGGTCATGGTTGGGAATATTTTCTTGTCATCATTTGGCCCCCTTAGGTACCTATTGAGCTCATCAGTAGCAACACCTGTGGAAATCATGCCAGCGAAGAATTGGAGGCCAGTTTATGAAAGGCAAAAGGGGGTTTCCAACACTGTTACTATGCAATGAGTGTAATATAATAAAGTTGTATGTAGTTATATACATAACCAGCTGGCAGGATCTTGAATTCATTCAAGTGATAAGATAAGGACTCGCTTAAAGGGGTTTTGCCACAATCTCATTTCATACCTCCTGTATCCAGCACTTCAGCTCTGTGTGCTCAGAAGGGGGCGTGTGTGATTTGTTTGAATTGCATATCATGTGACCCTGCAGGATGACATCACCAGGCCTTTCCTCTCTGTAGTCAAAGAAAGGTCTGTTTATGTAAATCATTGTGAGTAGCTGAGAGGTAAGGTTTTTGCCTCCAGGCACAGGGGTCCTAGGTTCAAATCCCTGCAGGAACCAAACCTGTGTTGTTTTTTCTCTTCATCAGTGCACATATCTCATTGAGGTTTCTTTTTTATTTATTTGCACTGTTTGACTAATTACTAAGGAGTACAGAGGACAGGAGTAGAATGACAGCACCTGGGGTTTGAACACTCAGTGGCTACCTGAGAGGAGAGGTGATGTCTGAGAATGTGCGACCAGGACTGAGGAGCTCTCAGCCCTGGTCGTATCCTCTGGTAACGAGCTGTAAACAATGGATCACTAAAGAGGCAGCTAAAAAAAAAAAGCGATGCCGAATTTTTAATATTAAAGAATGGTGAAAATGTTATTTCATTTGCAAACTTCCCACACCAATTTTACTTCGTGGCAAAACCTCTTTAAGCTTGTTAATGTGCTATTTGACTTAACTAATTAAAACTAGATACTGATATAGATTTTGTCTGTGTTTATTTTCCCTAGTTGTACATTTGTTGCACCGGATTATGAGGGCAGCCACCTTGGGCTGTTAACAGCATTTATAGATTTGCTTTAGAGCAGCAATATGAACTTGTGAACAGGAGAGTGTTGTGGGCATGCTTTATGACCTGTGCAAAGGTAACGTTGCAGGGAGGGATTGGGGGAGCTGTGTCCATCATTAGAACCTCTTATCTATATACTGGCATTAACTTTCTTTATCATGTTACTGGTGATAATTCATTTGCATTTTATTACATGAAATAAGTATTGGATACGGTGAGGATTATGACAATTCACCTCCTTGAATGTTACCCAAGTTCACCTTCAGTCACGTCACATGAACCAGGATTTAGTACTCCCCTCCACCCCCCCAAGACAGTGTAGTGTGTTACAAATGATAATCTTTGAGACTGTGGTCCCAGCTCTATTCAGGTCATTGACCAGGTCCTCCTGTGTAGTTCTGGGCTGATTCCTGACCAAGGAAGACTAACAGATTCATTTTGTGTTTCTTCCATTTTGCAATAATTGCTCCATCATTTGTTCCTTCTCACCAAGCTGCTTGCCTATTGTGCTGTAGCCCATCCCAGCCTTGTGCAGTCTACAATTTTGTCCATGGTGTCCTTCGACAGCTGTTTCATCTTGGCCGTGGTGGAGAGGTTGAAGTGTGATTGATTGTGTGGACATATTTTATACAGGTAACAAGTTCAAACAAGTGCAATTGCTACAGGTAATGAGTGCAGAGTAGGAGGGCTTCGGAAAGAAAAACTAACAGGTCTGTGAGAGCCGGAATCCTTGCTGGTTGGTAGGTGATCAAATGCTTATTTCATGCAATAAAATGCAAATGAATAATTTAGAAATCATACAATGTGATTTTTTGTATTTTTTTAGATTCGGTCTCTCACAGCTGAAGTGTACCTACCATAAAAACAACAGACCTCTGCGTTCTTTGTAGGTGGAAAAACTTGCAAAAATAGGCAGTGTATCAAATATTGACCCCATTGTATTAACATAAAAAAATGATTTATAAGGATTGTGTCATAAGAAAATGACCAATTTTTGGGGGTTATCAAGCCCCTTTGAAGTAGAATAAGACAATATGGCCCTGGGACCAAAACAGTTTCGCAATCCCACTATACAAGATAGTGCTGCCACCCACTGGTCACTGAGTGAATGCTACAATTATCTCGAGCCTGGAAAACAATGGGGAGGACACAGTCTCTGCTACGAAACAATCCCACCAGCGTGCATTCATGGAACGCTCATTCTAGGGCAGTGGTCTACAAACGTCGGCTCTCCTGCTGTTGGGAATCTACAACTCCCATCATGCATTTATATAATCTCTATTAGTGGGCATGATGGGAGTTGTAGTTTCCCAACAGCTGGAGAGCCGCATTTTGCAGCCCACTGATCTAGGGAGATCAGAAGTCATTCCTGGCAGTCAGCTCTTGATAACATCTCAGTGGATGAAGGACGGGATCCTGAGAAGACCTTGAACATTGGCTGCAGCAGGGACGCCTTCGCGTTAGGATTGAGATGTGTCGGTGGTGTCTGTCAGAATACCTGCTAGAAGGTTTTTGGATGCATGCTGTGGTGTCGCTGCAGCACAGTCACAAGTTATTACAGATTAAACCTTGTCAACTTGTGACTGTGCTGGGTTTTTTAATCATACCGGCTTTACTTGTGCACAAACTACAGAGTACATGGCCGAAAACAGAGCAAAAGTCGTCAAATTCAGTCGTGTCAAGTAAAATGGTAGATTTGTCCAAGAAATCTTCCCCTGTCTTTGACATTGTTTGCAGAGCTCGCTCCACAAAAGGGATTATATCTGATGTATTATAATCTCTTACTATCTGAGCATCTCCATAAATCCCCAATTCCTGTTAAGGGGTTGTCTCACTATAAAGATTGCTTTTTATGTTAAAGATCTTGCTAAATGGCTTGACTACCCCTTCCATTCAAAGTTACCATAATTTAAATTTGACAGTCCTGTAGGGATTTATCTTACTCTACATATTTCTCCTTAGCACTTTATTTGGCTTTGGTCATCGGGTCCTGAAGAGTTTTGGGATGAGTGGATGGGTTTGTTCGGGTTTGCAAGATTACAAAAATGTGAGATTTGTGATCACTATTCTGCCTCTTCACTGCCACATGGCAGTTCTCCTGATCTTTAAATACCGAATATGTGTAGGCAGTGACATTTCTGTTATATACCATTTTGTTCTCTATGTGATACACAAGATATGTCTCATTGAGAATCTGTGGGTATATGATTGCTTGTCTCTTTAATAAAAATGAACTGACTGAAAAAAAAAAAAAAGTCATCAAATTCATTAGGTTTGGACTCTGGTAGCCTATGTGGTAGCTATTCCATGGTATATACCAGTGCTGAGCAAGGAACCATTGTGTGTCTCTTTATTATGCCACTCTTCACAGTGTTATGCTGAATGATTTTATGTGAAGTGCTCCAATAAACTTTTGTATTTTTTAATAACATATCTAATTGCTGTGCTGGAAAAAAAAACTTTTTTTGCATTATTGATACTGTTCATGGGACAGGTTTCCATGCATACAACAGTTAAGAGCTGGCAACCTTTTGCTTATTCAGATGTGTATGGCAGAGGTAGGCTAGGTTCCTAAGGTGAATGTAGCCTGTCTGGTTGAGTATACATTAAATGAAAGGCTATGTCTCCACTGCACAGAAAAACGTCATTTTTTTCGGCGTTTTTCGTTTTCAAAAAAAACGCTGAAAAGAGGTCACATATACTTCTATAGTAAAAACATCCTGTTGTCTAAACAGAACTTTTTTTTTTTCCTGCTCGTTTTATTTCCTCGTCGTCTTTTGAAACATGTTGCAAAAAACTACTAAGAAGCGCAGAAAATGTACTACTGGGATCACGACATAAGTAGAAGAAAAGGAGATTTGTTTTCTGGTAGCAGCACAATGTCTAGCAGCAGCTGCTAAAGCAAAAAACCTTCTGATTTTAATATCACCTAACCAGTCTTTAAATCCATTGCATGGTCTTATCTTTAATATGTGACTCCTTTTTGGCCTTTACACTTGACCGTTCCATTCAGATGGACTAGATTTGCAGACAATTTCTGCAAGAAATCTACTGAAGTCCTCAGGGAAATCTGCAGCAGCAAGTCTACACCAAGTCATGCGGATTTTGGTGTGGGGGATTCGGTGCGATTTTTCCGCTGCAGATTTTCTAGCAGATTTCTTACGGGAAAAAAATCCAACTTTTAAAAGCCACAATGGCAGATTGTGTCACAGATTTGTTCAGCTACATAGGTAATCTTATAATAGCTGTACGGTCAATGCAAAAACCTAGCACTTGATTTATATCAACTTTAACACAGAACGAAGGGAACCATCCACAGTCACACTGGACACTCTGGCCCAAAAGGTGGGGGGGAAGGTTTAGGAAACATGTGGAAGGGGGTTTCTTTGGGTTGGCAGGTAATCACAAGATGGCCTGAAAGACCATTAACACCTCAATTATCTCTGGCCTCACTCCCCATGGTAGACATTCAGTAAGGAGCCTTCACAAAGCTCATCACCGAGATCGGAGCTAAAAAAGTAGGGGTTATCCAGATCATTCAAAAATAAAATACCTCAGCTACTGTTGGCCAATAAACCAAAATCTATAGACTCGCCTTCCTCCTCTCCAGCGCGGCCCCAGTCTTCTGCTTACCTTCTCTTCTGTACGGGGACGTCACCTCTGCAGCCTCCGATTCACGTGCTACTCCCTTACATCACCGTTTAGAAGAGAGCAGCTCTGAACACTGAGCTAATGAAGCTCCATGTGATGCCCCATTTGGAAGAGAACAGGAAGTAAACAAAAGACTGGGGAAATCCAGTGCTGGAAGGGAAGTATAGGGTTTTTTTTCATTATTATTTTATTGGCCACCAGCAGCAGATTATGAAATCTTCAAGGTAATCCGGCACTCATGTGAGGTAAATCCACAAGGTGTATATCCAGAAAAAACACACTCTTTATTGCAGAAAGGTTATAAAAACAGGATTAAAAACATCCCAGTAATAACATGGTTTACGCGTTTCAGGCCCGTTCGTCGGCCCTTATTCGTAACACACCTCTAATCTCTCTAACATCTCGATATATAGTGTCCAACGTCTAATGAGGAGTCAACCACCTGAAAATTAACCCCACATCTACTGAATAGAGGAGAGAAACAAACATACGTCACAGCAGAATAAAATTCAAAATGTATTTGATGTTATCCTAAATATTAAAAAATAATAATAATAATAATTTACATGGGTATGAATATCTAGTGAGCAGTATATGGCAATCAATAGATGTACAGCAACTCAGATCTATAATTTAGGCCATTTGGGAATCTAGTGTTCAGGGTTAAAATCCAATAAGCTTCCCTGTTTGTGAGGGTCTTCCTCCAGTCACCCCCACGTTTGGGTCTTCCTCCAGTCACCCCCACGTTTGGGTCTGTCCACTCCTTCTATGGCCATGACTCTAAAATGATCTAAGTTACCTTGATGTACGTTCCGAAAATGCTTTGATACTCCTGAGATGCTGCGAGGACTAATCTGTTTTATATCATATAAATGCTCCCCGATTCTCGTACTGAGACCTCTAGTGGTGCAGCTAATATATTGCAACTGACACAAATCGCACCAAACTAAATAAACGTGTGTACTGTGACAATTAAGGAAAGTACGTATCTTGTATTCCTGTCTTGTATTCCTTGTCATTACTGGGATGTCTTTAATCCTGTTTTTATAACCTTTCTGCAATAAAGAGTGTGTTTTTTTCTGGATATACATCTTGTGGATTTACCTCACATGAGTGCCGGATTACCTTGAAGATTTTAGATTGCTTCAACGTCTACAGCCGGACGTTTGTTTTCCGCAGCACCATGAGACAACAGGACTGAACGGCAGCACTTTCATGTTTGGGACTCCCGGTGAGCTTTTTCTCTTTTTTTCACATTTGATTACCAGGAGAAGATTACTTATTTTGAATGAACCAGACAACCCCTTTAAAAAGGTTTTCCCATATGAGGACGGTTCACAGAGTTATCCTGGGGCTCCCTTTTCCTATTCAGACTGTAGGTGGTTCTACAGCAGTGACCGACATTTCAGCTTTGCCATTACTAGCTGAACCTATTAGAAGGATATCGCGTTTTAGCAACAGGGCAGAAGGCTATGGAGCTCTAAAAGGTCAGTGTTTGTCAGTTAGTAAGATAAACTAGCTCCTGTGTCGCTTATAAGACACAGCAGGGAGTAACACCACCATCCTGGCTAGAGCAGAGAAAGGTGGCTGTTAACCTAGGAAACCTTCTGTAAACAAGCAGATGACAACTGCTCTCTCTAAAGGGAAGCAAAACCAGAACAGCATTGTGTTTGGTAATGATCTTTATTTACCTTTGCCTACAATTTAAAATGTAACCAATGAGGTGGGAATACTCATTTACATTGACTATGCACACTAAATTAACAGAAAATGAACTTGATTATTTTGTCAGGACCGGTTGCTCATCTAATATGTATAGAGATATATATACATTCCCTTAAAGGGGTTTTGCCACGATCTCATCTCATACCGCCTGCATCCAGCTCTTCAGCTCTGTGTGCTCAGAAGGGGGCGTGTGTGATTTGTTTGAATTGTATATCAAGTGACCCAGCAGGATGACATCACCAGGCTTTTCCTCTCTTTAGTCAAAGAAAGGTCTGATTATGTGTGGAACTGTAAGTAGCTACATTGTAGCTCAGAGGTAAAACTATTACCTGCAGGCACAATGGTCCTCGGTTCAAATCCCAGCAGGAACCAAACCTGTGGATTTTATTTCTCTTTATCAATGCATATACCTGATTGAGGTTTCTTTTTTTTATTTATATGCACTGTTTGACGGATTACAAAGGAGTACAGAGGACAGGAGTAAAATGACAGCACTTGGGGTTTGAATACTCAGTAGCTACCTGAGAGGAGAGGTGATGTCTGAGCATGTGCGACCAGGACTGAGGAGCTCTCAGCCCTGGTCGTATCCCCTGGAGACGAGCTGAAAACAATGGATCACTAAGGGTAAGTTCACATGGCTTACCCTAATGCACCCCAATCATTACAGTAATCCACAGTTCTCATAGAGAACTATGGATTATGCCTCCTCTCCCCGGGAGTACAATACGATCGTATTGTACGCGCAGGGAGATAATTGACATGTCATTTATTTGTGGCGTGACTGTAATGACAGTCTATGGTGCCAGCAGGCTGCCGATCAGCATGACTCCCGAAGACCCGGCGTAATTGTGGGGCGTACTGTACGCCCCACAATTAAGCTGTGTACGGTACGCCCCACAATTAAGCTGTGTACTGTACGCCCCACAATTAAGCTGTGTACTGTACGCCCCACAATTAAGCTGTGTACTGTACGCCCCACAATTAAGCTGTGTACTGTACGCCCCACAATTAAGCTGTGTACGGTACGCCCCACAATTAAGCTAAATGAGCAGCTAAAACAAAAACGGTGCAGAATGTTTAATAAAAATGAATGGTGAAAATGTTTATTATTTCATTTACAAACTTCCCGCATCAATTTTACTTCATGGAAAAACCCCTTTAAATGGGTATTCCCATGTGAGAAATTAACGGCATATCAATACAACCGAGTTGGCAGTACAGGGAGTTTCTATTAAAATGAATGGAGATTAACTATGTAAGAGCAGCCATAAAAACCAGTATTTTAGGGGGCCCGTTTTCAATCGACAAGATGTATGCTCAGCCGATCCAAAGGTGCACATGGGAAAGCGGAAATGAACGCTGTTAGCAGAGATGGAGAAGGCAAACATCGGATGTGCTGAGAAGTGTTTAAAAGGGCATTGGTGGGCGACAGCTGCGTGGCATCTGTGAGTAGGAGCGGGCAGTATGGCTCCTGCTCAGCGATTAGCTGTACATTACATGGTGGCATTCATTTTGTTTTTAGCTCTTATTACCAGATATTTTCACATTTTACAGTTTCAGGGCTTTATCTGAACCGCTGAGAAATGAATGTGGAGTCTGGGTAATCCTATCTTAAGCACTTATTACATACGCAGTGCTGGGAGCTTAACCGGCCAGGGGAATGGGGGCTGGTGAGCTGTGTCCTAATTGACTTCAGTAGAGGGATGGCCGTGCACTGCTTGCTCAGCTCTTTCTATAACACCCCTGAAGGTGCGACCACCCCAGCACTGAGCTCTATGGAGAATGCAATGAATTGGGATCACTGCACCCCCTTTTCCCAATATGTAAGAGTCTGTGCTCTGTACGCTGTCAAGATATTCTGTCAAGAAGTCCAGAGGGTATTTCTCAGACACCCTGTGTCGGCCCAGTTTACAGGTCTTAGCGCCGATTCCCAAGCTTGGTCCCTATTTTAAGTTGTATAGAGGCAACCAGACAGGAATCAGCGGCCACTAGATATATCAGTGAGCAGCCCCCTCACTCGCATGCTGAGCCACGGGGCAGGAGAGCATCTCTTACCGTCTTGATGGAGGTCCTGCTCTTCTCCTTCCAGGGAGCACTGCTGATCTCCAAGGTGCAGTGAATGAACGTTTCCTGGTCATAGGAGCCGAAGATGAGGAGCCTGCAGAAGAACATAAGTCTGAGAGCCAGTAGGAGAGGCACAGAAACTACAACCACATACTACAATCTCTACCACAAATGGAGGAATAGCACCCAGGTGTGGCCGCAGCTCACAGCACTGGATGGAGAGGCAAGTGGCACTACAGGACCTAGTCAAATATTGTAACCCCCATTACCTGGATATGATGAGAACACCAGGCTGACACTTGTCTCCACCTACTCCTGGTTTGCCCGAGGACTGGTTAAGGTACTACAGATCTAGGCAGGGATGAAAGATGGTGAGCGTCACCCAGCTTTCCCCACACCCGGATAAATCCACAGTGTTGGTTGGAATTACCTTCATCTTATTGCTCTGTCTGTACCAGTCTTCACTGTATTGCATTCTATTCAGGACTATAAGTAATGAGCTGAATCTAGGATATCGCCAGTAACACTTCTGTGCACCAGGTAGTTTCTATTCTGTGTGTTTCTGGCAAACAAGAGGATTGGAAAGACTGATGATAGAATGATGGCTCTATGGGTCAGCACCTCCACTGGCAACGGCAAGTGGAGAAAAATATATAAGAACACGGAAGGGAGAGGCCGCACATCCTCACACTATACGTTGATCTAATGCTTCTCAGCAAAACTTTACAAAAATGAACAGGAGGTTCTTAGTATACTTTTTGATGAAACAGTATAGGCCCACTTGCCACTTCACGGCGACCTCTTTAAAGTGGGTCTCTACAATAATGGAGGCAGCACTGTATGGCGGCCACCGCCGCAGCAAAAGCCCCACAGGAGGGGCACAGCCCAGTGGCCCAACAGCCCTATTGCTGCCAGACCTAGCCCCCTGGTTCTGGGCTGCACCACCACAGCAGCAATGGTCACCAGAGAACCACAACCAAAAAAAGGAAAGGTTGACACAGCTTACCTCTCCAGGGCTCCCTGCAAGCAGACAAAGAAAAAGGGCATTAACCCTTAGGCTATGTTCACACGGTGTATTTGCAGGGCGTAATTACGCCCCGCAATTACGCCGTGTGGCCGGGGGCGGGGGAGTAAGCGGGGGCCGGCACTTCGCCGGCCCATAGACAATCACTGCTAGCGGCGCGTATACGCCGCTAGAAAGTGACATGTCAATTATCTCCCCGCCCGGCGGCTTCGCGGGGAGAGGAGATTTAATCCATAGTTCTCTATGAGAACTGTGGATTACCGTAATGAATGGGCCGTTTCGGCCCGTAATTTGTGCACTTCGGCGCATAATTACGGACCGAAATACGGCCCATTTTAAGCCGTGTGAACATGGCCTTATACAGACTACTGCTAATTAAAAACACCTGGGCCAAATGGGGAGGAGTGCTGATTCCCATAGTGCGGTGGTGCAGCCCAGAGCCGGGGGAGCTAGGCCTGGCAGCAGTGGTGCTGCAGACCATTGGGTTGTGCCCCTCGCTGGAGCGGTTATTGCTGCGGCGGCCGCCGCCATGCAATGTTACACCCATTAGTGTAGGGACCCACTTTAAAGAGGTCGCCATGAAGTGGCAAATGAGCCTCTACCGTTTGATCAAAAAGTATACGAAGAACCTCCTGTTCATGGTTATAATATTTGCTGAGAAGCATTAGATCAATGTATAGTTTGAGGATGTGCAGTCCATGCCTCTCTCCCCTTTTGTTAAAAAAATATACTTAAAAAAAGACTTACTGTGAAGATTACGTTCTGCTTCTGAATGCAGTCTTCCCTCTAGTTACAGTGGTCTCAGGATACATTTCCACCATACAATGGCCTGTCCCGAGACATTTTATCTTGGAACCAGACCCATACAATGTTGCAGACACAGCTGATCTGCAATCATATGATTGATGCAAGATCCGACTAATTGTCATGAACATTATACTTGCAAACTATCTATCTGTATTAGTGAGGTGCATGCAATAACTGGCATTCTAGTAGCGCCTCTCTACAGGACAGTACGGTACTACATGTCCTGTACTGCTCTTTACATGTGCCTGGTAAGCAGCTCCTTTGGGCACCAGCTCAAGAACCCTTTTTCTATTTTTCTGGCACATTGTGTGACCCAAAGAAGCTCCTGTCCTCAATATAGTAAGTGATTTCCAGCAGCTCTTTCTGATGTGATATGGAAGGACGCGCTTTATCTGGATTAGTTATCTGTGTAATTTTCTTTAATTCTCATTTTGCATTATGTTGTGGTTTTGGAACCAGGTACCAGTTTTCCAAAGAGTTCTGGTTTCGGCATACAATGGTCGTCCAGAAATAATACCGCATAAGCTGAGGGATCACTATACTTTCTGATGGAATAGATTTATCTTTAATAACGTTAAGTTCTACCAATATATTCCAGCCCAACAGAAAACATGGTCACTTTGGCCTCTATCAGGTGAATGACGCTCTTTGGCTCCATTTGGTGTCTATACCTTACACGGATAAACCCTGCCCTCTCCAGTCCTCTACCTGGATGATGGCCCAGCATGACAGAAGCGAGCCGTTCAGGGGCTTCTTCACGAGTGCAGGGAAAGAAGGCTTTCCATAGTCCCAGAAGATAACATCACCGAGCTGTAACCCAGCTCTCCCAGTCTCAGCAGCAGTAACACACTGAATCTCAGGGGGCTCTTTCACATGCAGGTACAGTGCATTTCATTACCAAGGAGCCCTCAAGGCTTCCTACATTATACGACAAGATGGACGGCTCCTTGGGGAGGTGGTGTGCTGCCGTCACACGGTCCCTGGTCAGTGTAAAGTAAATCCTCGCTGCACTAACACTGCACACAGAGAATTATACCATGAAGAGGAGACCCTTTCTTTTAAATGACATATGACAGTCACAGGTTGCTGGGAAATGGAATTTATTTGGTTATGAAGGGTTTTTCTTAAATCATCATCATCCCCCAAACCGCTCCCTGGTTCTGGAGCATATTCCACATCCCATGATGACTGACCTGAACTTTAGCTCCATTATTATTGTATTCATTTATATAGCACCATTCTACTCCTGTACAGAGACTGTCACATCGCTCCCTGCCCCCATCAGGGCTCAAAGTCTAAACTTCGCTCATCTTTATATTTTTGAGGGTGAAGGAAATCGGAGCACCCGGAGGCAACCAACACAGTGAGAACAGACTCCGTGCAGATGTTGTCCATGGTGGGATCTGAACCCAGTACTGCAAGACAACAGTGCTAAAAACTGAGCAACCATGCTGCCCACCTGTGGTCCCCTGTATACTCCCCTCTCCCACAATGCTGAGAATGGGGTAAAGGATCCTCAGGAGTCGTGCGATCTCGCTTCATATACCAGTCTAGGGCTTACTGCCGCCTTGTATCGCTACAACCTGGGACTCCTCCACTCCGTCCAGCCCTGTATTACTACAACCTACTACTCCCCTGCTCTTGCTGATTAGAAGGTTATGCTCAAACGGCGTTTGTTATATATACGTTTTATGTACTGAAAACCAGACCCCAAAACGTATTTGACAATGTTCACGTGTGACTACATTGACTTCAATATAAAATGCATATCGGCTTCAGATGATACATATTTTACATTCATTTTTGCACTGGGTAAAATGGATACGTTCAAAGAATGGACGGCAATTCTTGAACCGGTTTTGTGTCTTTGCAGTCCAGAAAACTTATCTAAAAATGTACCACAATTTGTGGTATGTTTTGGGATGTGTGTGATGCAATACGTGTTACGTATTACAAAACCGTATCCAAGACGGCGTGTGAACATACGCTTACTACCGCCTGGGGCTCCGCGGCCCCCTTCCCGCCACCGCCTGGGGCTCCGCGGCCCCCTTCCCGCCACCGCCTGGGGCTCCGCGGCCCCCTTCCCGCCACCGCCTGGGGCTCCGCGGCCCCCTTCCCGCCACCGCCTGGGGCTCCGCGGCCCCCTTCCGGCCACCGCCTGGGGCTCCGCGGCCCCCGTCCGGCCCCCGGGTGGGGCACCGCGGCCCCTCCGGCCACCGCCTGGGGCTCCGCGGCCCCCTTCCCGGCCACCGCCTGGGGCTCCGCGGCCCCCTTCGGCCACCGCCTGGGGCTCCGCGGCCCCCTTCCGGCCACCGCTGGGCTCCGCGGCCCCCTTCCGGCACCGCTGGGGCTCCGCGGCCCCCTTCCGGCCACCGCCTGGGGCTCCGCGGCCCCCTTCCGGCCACCGCCTGGGGCTCCGCGGCCCCCTTCCGGCCACCGCCTGGGGCTCCGCGGCCCCCTTCCGGCCACCGCCTGGGGCTCCGCGGCCCCCTTCCGGCCACCGCCTGGGGCTCCGCGGCCCCCTTCCGGCCACCGCCTGGGCTCCGCGGCCCCTTCCGGCCACCGCCTGGGCTCCGCGGCCCCCTTCCGGCCACCGCCTGGGGCTCCGCGGCCCCTTCCGCCACCGCCTGGGGCTCCGCGGCCCCCTTCCGGCCACCGCCTGGGGCTCCGCGGCCCCCTTCCGCCACCGCCTGGGGCTCCGCGGCCCCCTTCCGGCCACCGCCTGGGGCTCCGCGGCCCCCTTCCGCCACCGCCTGGGGCTCCGCGGCCCCCTTCCGCCACCGCCTGGGGCTCCGCGGCCCCCTTCCGCACCGCTGGGGCCCGCGGCCCCCCGGCCACCGCCTGGGCCCGCCCCCCTTCGGCCAC
Organism: Phyllomedusa bahiana; assembly: GCA_025379985.1. Taxonomy (NCBI): domain Eukaryota; kingdom Metazoa; phylum Chordata; class Amphibia; order Anura; family Hylidae; genus Phyllomedusa; species Phyllomedusa bahiana. Next base: position 134,531 of record JAODAL010004128.1, read on the forward strand.
CGCCTGGGGCTCCGCGCCCCCTTTCCGCCACCGCCTGGGGTTTTCCGGGCCCCCTCCGCCACGCCTGGGGCTCCGCGCCCCCTTCCGCCACGCGGGCTCCGCGCCCCCTTCCGGCCACCGCCTGGGTTTCCGCGGCCCCTCCGGCCACCGCCTGGGGCTCCGCGGCCCCTCGGCCACCGTGGGGCTCCGCGGCCCCTTCCGCCACCGCCTGGGGCTCGGCCCCTTTCCGGCCACGCCTGGGGCTCCGCCCCCTCCGCACGCCGGGTCCGCGGCCCCCTTCCGGCCACCGCCTGGGGCTCCGCGGCCCCCTTCCGCCACCGCCTGGGGCTCTGCGGCCCTGGAGGGCTTGGTTCGGCCGCCTTTTACTACAGCCTTTGACACTTCTGTATGGGAGGACTCAGTCTGGACGACTTTTACTACAGCCCAGAATTCTCAGCCCCAAAGGATCGATCTGAACTCCTTTCATTACAGCCTGGGACTTTCCGTCCCCAGAAGGCTTCGCCTGGCCTCCTTTCATGATAGCCTGGGACAGTCTGGCCTATCACTACAGCTGTGGACTCTCAGGTCCCAGAGGCCTCTGTTCAGCCAGGTATCACTACAGCCGGGGACTCTCAGGTCTCAGAGGGCTCCTTTCCCTACAGCCTGGGAATCTTCTGCCCCAGAGAGCTTGGCCCAGCTTCCTTTCCCCATACTTTGGTATGGTCCAGCCTCCCTTCAGTACTACCTGGGACTCACCCAACCCATAGGACTCAGTCCGTCCTTCTTTCACTACAGCCTGGGACTCTGCCAGGTATTATCACAGCCTAAGACCCTCTTACTCTGGAGAACTTGATTTGGCTGCGTGGCTCTACAGCCTGGGGGTCCACCATTGGACACCTACTCTGATGAAGTCACTAGCACCATTCACCAGCTTGACATGTGTAGAAAGGGGGAGACCACATCTTTCTTTCACCCAGAGGTTTGTGGAGGTCGTTTCCCTATAAAAATGGAGAAGCTGCATAAATCAGGCCTGGTTCACGTCTGTATTGAAGATTCCGGTCAGAGTCTCCATCACAGATTGTCAAAAATTACAAAAAAATAAATAAAAAAATAGCGCTGCATGATGGAAACCCCATTGGAGTTCATGTCGTCTGATCCAGCCCCAGCTCTGCCACATTAGTGATCCTGCCCTCACATCTCCCCGCTGCTGCCTCCAGGATTTGTACAGAATTCGGTTACTTTGCAGGAGACGCACTATTTACACCTCAGTAGCTGTCGGGCATCATGGCTTGCAGCTTTAATAGTAACCAGCAGAACAGTGACTGCAGCTCTAGATGTGACTGGATTATAAAGATGTGCAGGGCTGGAGAAAGCTATGAGTGCAGGGAGGGCGGCTGCTCCCGTCCCCTCTCACTGGGATCAGGACATCACATTCTGAATATCAGCCATGAAATATTAATAGCAGAGACACCAGACTCTGCCTGGGGGACAATGGAGGAGCAGCTGGTGCCCGCCGCGTTACACCAGGTAACCGATCCCTCATCATCCCCAATGCATCAGCCGCGGGCAGGAGAAGCACATGCAAGAGGTCCTGATGAGATTACACCGAGGTCCAGGACGGGCAAAGCGGGCAACACGCTCCACCGATCAATACTAACCCAATTTACACCAACACCAGGAGCTTAACCCTTGCAGGGCCGCCCAGGCCCTGAGGACCCCTCACCTGCTGCAGTCAATCACCGACACCTTTAGACGACCTTCGGTCAGGCCCAGGTCCTGCAGCGACAGCGGCCGCTCCTCCACATCCTCCGCCGGCGGCACCACTTGCATCGGAAAAAATGGCTTGTACCTGTGGAGGGAGGAGAACGTACATGAACCCCCAGTGTTAAAAGCTTAAAGGGAACCTGTCACATAGGTTATGCCCCCCCTGGCTGAGGGCAGCCCAAGCTAGTGTCAGACCTGCGGTTCCCAGCGCTGTGTCCCTTAGTCTGTAAGATGCAGCACTTATAGAGCATTTACCCCTTAACTCTTATTCATGAGCAGGTGTTAGCCCCGCCCACCAAAAGCTAGCCCCGCCCACCCGGCAGTTATTCACATGTTTCTACCTATTCAAAGTAATAGGTTTATCAGTTGAGGTGGGCGGGGCTAGCCTCCGATTGGCCGGGTTTGAAAAAAACTCTGAAGGCTCTTCGAATGACTCTTATGGCTGAAAACTGCAGATTTGAGCATTAAATACATGAAAACTCCAGCATCTTACAGAATAAGGGACACAGCGCTGGAAACAGCAGGTCTGACACTAGCTTGTCCTGCCCTCAGCAAGGGGGGCAAAAACTATGCGACAGGTTCTCTTTAAAGGGGTTGTCTTACTACATTAATTCATTTGTTTTCATTTTGAATTCAGGGGCGTGTTTACTGGCTTCCACTAGGCTGCAGTAGAAGTCAGGTCTGTAGCTATAGCGACCAGCACTGGCAGCCTATCAGGAGAGATCAAACAGCTCTGTAGCTATAGTGACCTGAGGAGCTGATGCAGCCTATACAAGAGGGGATATCAGAAAAGGTAGGACACTGCTAATGGACACATATTGCAAAGTGACTTGTTTTTGCAAGATCTTTAACATAAAAAGCAATCCTTGTAGTGAGACAACCCCTTTAAATAGCAACAATCTGCAAATATCCCAGGCGGGGGCAGCTATAAACTGGAGAGATACGGATAAGAGCAGGATGCACAGGATACATATGGTGACGGCGCCGCACAGCGCAATAAGCTGATAACCGATCTATAGATAAAGCAGAACTCGCACCACTCCAGCCAAAGGTCAATGTGGGGGAGGGGACATCAGGAAGATGGAGCAGGATTCTCTTAGCTTGTGGCAATGCACACTATGGAGCATGCTGGGAGCTGTAGTACCGGATCCCCTAGTTAGCTGGGATCTGTCCACATGGGGCACATTTACCAAAACGTCTAGTAGTAAAACTGCCTTTGTTGCCCATAGCAACCAGTCAGAGGCCACCGCGGCCAGTCAATGGCCATAGCAACCAATCAGAGCTCACAACGACCAGTCAGAGGCCACAGCAACCAGTCAGAGGCCACGGCAACCAGTCAGAGGCCATAGCAATTAATCAGAGCTCACAACGACCAATCAGAGCTCAGCTTTCATTATTAAAAAGCTGTTTAAAAAACGAAAGCTGGACTCAGATTGGTTGCTACGGGCAAAAAAAAAAAAAGAGTTGTATTGCTTTGATACATGAGGCCCATGGTGTCTATGGAGGAGGATGCTGAGAGCTGTAAGGAAAGACACTGTATGTAGAAACACTCGCCAACTACAATATCCGGTACTACAGCACCTAGCATCCGCCATACGTGACTGACATCAGCTGCATCCAAGATCAGCTTTGTATGGACGATGCTAAGAATTATAGTATTTGAATTTTGCTGGGAGAAGTAGTACCTGAACTTATATTTAGTGGATGCTGTGATCAGTAGTAACAGATTTTGTATTTAGGCAAAGAGAGAAGCATTCTGGGGGAAGTAATACCTGATCTTCTAGTTGAGCAGTAAGTGGTGGATGTTGGGGGTAATAGTGCCTAATCGTGTAGTCGGGCAGTGGATGCTCTGATCGCGCACATGCTGGGGGCAGCAGTCCCTGATCTCGCACATGCTGGGGGCAGTAGTCCCTGATCTCGCACATGCTGGGGGCTGTAGTACCTGATCTCGCAGGTGGGCAGTGGATGCTGGGGGCAGTAGTCCCTGATCTCAAGATGGGCAGTTGGACTGCATGTGGGCAGTAGTACCATGAGTCTGTTAGTTTGGGCAGTGGATTGACAGGGGGCTGTAGTACCATGATCTTGATGGGCAGTGGATGTTGTGGGGCTGTAGTACCTGATCTGTAGATGGGGCAGTAGTATGCTGGAGGCATGTAATACCTGATCATGTAGTTGGCAGTGGAGGCTGGGGCAGTAGTACCTGATCTTGAAGTTGGGCAGTAGATGGCTGGGGCAGCAGTACCTGATCTTGAAGTTGGGCAGTAGAGGCTGGGGGCAGCAGTACCTGATCTCGTAGTTGGGCAGTGCATGCTGGGAGCAGCAGTACCTGATCTTGTAGTTGGGCAGTGGAGGCTGTAGTCCCTGATCTTGTAGTTGGGCAGTGGAGGCTGGGGGCTGTAGTCCCCTGACATTGTAGTTGGCAGTGGAGAGCAGGGGCTGCTAGCTCCCATGATCTTGTAGTTGGGCAGTGGAGGCTGGGGGCTGTAGTCCCTGATCTTGTAGTTGGGCAGTGGAGGCTGGGGGCTGTAGTCCCTGATCTTGTACTTGGGCAGGGTGGGCTGGGGGCAGTAGTACCTGATCTTGTAGTTGGGAAGTGGAGGCTATGGGGGCAGTAGACCCTGATCTTGTAGTTGGGCAAGGTGTGCTGGGGGCAGTAGTACCTGATCTTGTAGTTGGGCAGTGGATGCTGGGGGCAGTAGTACCTGATCTTGTAGTTGGGCAGTGCATGCTGGGGGCAGTAGTACCTGATCTTGTAGTCGAGCAGTAGAGGCTGGGGGCAGTAGTACCTGATCTTGTAGTTGGGCAGTGGATGCTGGGGGCAGCAGTACCTGATCTTGTAGTTGGGCAGTGGATGCTGGGGGCTGTAGTCCCTGATCTCGCGCACGCTGGGGGCAGTAGTACCTGATCTTGTAGTTGGGCAGTAGAGGCTGGGGGCAGTAGTAACTGATCTTGTAGTTGGGCAGTGCCGGCTGGGGGCAGGAGTCCCTGCTCTCGTGCGCACTGGCTGGGGGCTGTAGTACCTGATCTTGTAGTTGGGCAGTGGAGTCTGGGGGGCTGTAGTACCTGATCTTGTAGTTGGGCAGTGGAGGCTGGGGGCAGCAGTACCTGATCTTGTAGTTGGGCAGTGGATGCTGGGGGCTGTAGTACCTGATCTTGTAGTTGGGCAGTGGATGCTGGGGGCAGTAGTACCTGATCTTGTAGTTGGGCAGTGGATGCTGGGGGCAGTAGTCCCTGATCTCGTAGTTGGGCAGTAGAGGCTGGGGGCAGTAGTACCTGATCTCGTAGTTGGGCAGTGGATACTGGGCGCTGTAGTACCTGATCTTGTAGTCGGGCAGTAGAGGCTGGGGGCAGTAGTTCCTGATCTTGTAGTTGGGCAGTAGAGGCTGGGGGCAGTAGTCCCTGATCTTGTAGTTGGGCAGTGGATGCTGGGGGCAGTAGTCCCTGATCTCGCGCACGCTGGGGGCAGAAGTACCTGATCTTGTAGTTGGGCAGTGCATGCTGGGGGCAGTAGTACCTGATCTTGTAGTTGGGCAGTGGAGGCTGGGGGCAGTAGTACCTGATCTTGTAGTTGGGCAGTAGAGGCTGGGGGCAGTAGTCCCTGATCTCGTAGTTGGGCAGTGGAGGCTGGGGGCAGCAGTACCTGATCTTGTAGTTGGGCAGTGCATGCTGGGGGCAGTAGTCCCTGATCTCGCACATGCTGGGGACAGCAGTACCTGATCTTGTAGTTGGGCAGTGGAGGCTGGGGGCTGTAGTACCTGATCTTGTAGTTGGGCAGTGGATACTGGGGCAGATAGTACCTGATCTTGTAGTTGGGAGTGGATGCTGGGGGCGTAGTCCTGAGTCTGTACTGATCTTGTAGTTGGGCAGTGGATGCTGGGGGCAGTAGTACCTGATCTTGTAGTTGGGCAGTGGATACTGGGGGCAATAGGACCTGATCTTGTCGTTGGGCAGTGGCTGCTGGGGGCAGCAGTACCTGATCTTGTAGTTGGGCAGTGCATGCTGGGGGCTGTAGTACCTGATCTTGTAGTTGGGCAGTGGATGCTGGGGGCTGTAGTACCTGATCTTGTAGTTGGGCAGTGGATGCTGGGGGCAGTAGTACCTGATCTTGTAGTTGGGCAGTGGATGCTGGGGGCAGTAGTACCTGATCTTGTAGTTGGGCAGTGGAGGCTGGGGGCAGTAGTACCTGATCTTGTAGTTGGGCAGTGCATGCTGGGGGCAGTAGTACCTGATCTTGTAGTTGGGCAGTGCATGCTGGGGGCAGTAGTACCTGATCTTGTAGTTGGGCGGTGGATGCTGGGGCTAGTAGTACCTGAACTTGTAGTTTGGGCAGTGCAGCTGGGGCAGTAGTACCTGATCTTGTAGTTGGGCAGTGCAAGCTGGGGGCCCTAGTACCTGATCTTGTAGTTGGGCAGTGCATGCTGGGGGCAGTAGTACCTGATCTTGTAGTTGGGCAGTGCATGCTGGGGGCAGTAGTACCTGATCGGGAAGTTGGGCGGTGCAGGCTGGGGGCAGTAGAACCTGATCTTGTAGTTGGGCAGTGCATGCTGGGGCTGCTTGTTAGATACCTGTACCCATTTGTAGTTGGGCAGGTGCTGGGGCAGTAGTACCTGATCTCGCACATGCTGGGCGCTGTAGTACCTGATCTTGTAGTTGGGCAGTAGATGCTGGGGGCAGTAGTACCTGATCTTGTAGTTGGGCAGTGGATACTGGTGGCAGTAGTACCTGATCTTGTAAGTTGGGCATGTTGCAATGCTGGGGGCAGTAGTACCTGATCTGTGCACATGCTGGGGCTGAGATCCTGATCTTGTAGTGGGCAGTGTGCATGCTGGGGGCAGTAGTCCCTGATCTGTAGTTGGGCAGTGGATGCTGGGGGCAGTAGTACCGGATCTTGTAGTGGGGCCGTGGATGCTGGGGGCAGTAGTACCTGATCTTGTAGTTGGGCAGTGGATGCTGGGGGGCAGTAGTACCTGATCTTGTAGTTGGGCAGTGGATGCTGGGGGCAGTAGTACCTGATCTTGTAGTTGGGCAGTGGATGCTGGGGGCAGTAGTACCTGATCTTGTAGTTGGGCAGTGGATGCTGGGCGCTGTAGTACCTGATCTTGTAGTTGGGCAGCAGAGGCTGGGGGCAGTAGTACCTGATCTCGCACTTGCTGGGCTCTGTAGTACCTGTTATTGTAGTTGGGCAGTGCTTGCTGGGGGCAGTAGTACCTGATCTTGTAGTTGGGCAGTGGATGCTGGGCGCTGTAGTACCTGATCTTGTACATGCTGGGCGCTGTATTACCTGATCTTTTAGTTTGGGCAGTGCATGCTGGGGGCAGTAGTCCGCGAGGGGGTGAGGGGGCAAACTGATCTTGTAGTTGTGCAGTGCATACTGGGGGCAGTAGTACCTGATCTTGTAGTTGGGCAGTGGATGCTGGGGGCTGTAGTACCTGATCTTGTAGTTGGGCAGTGGATGCTGGGGGCAGTAGTACCTGATCTTGTAGTTGGGCAGTGGATGCTGGGGGCAGTAGTACCTGATCTTGTAGTTGGGCAGTGGATGCTGGGGGCAGTAGTACCTGATCTTGTAGTTGGGCAGTGGAGGCTGGGGGCAGTAGTACCTGATCTTGTAGTTGGGCAGTGGATGCTGGGCGCTGTAGTACCTGATCTCGCACATGCGGGGCGCTGTAGTACCTGATCTTGTAGTTGGGCAGTGCATGCTGGGGGCAGTAGTACCTGATCTTGTAGTTGGGCAGTGGATGCTGGGGGCAGTAGTACCTGATCTTGCACATGCTGGGCGCTGTAGTACCTGATCTTGTAGTTGGGCAGTGCATGCTGGGGGCAGTAGTACCTGATCTTGTAGTTGGGCAGTGGATGCTGGGGGCAGTAGTACCTGATCTTGTAGTTGGGCAGTGGATGCTGGGGGCAGTAGTACCTGATCTTGCACATGCTGGGCGCTGTAGTACCTGATCTTGTAGTTGGGCAGTGGATGCTGGGGGGCAGTAGTACCTGATCTTGTAGTTGGGCAGTGGATGCTGGGGGCAGTAGTACCTGATCTTGTAGTTGGGCAGTGGATGCTGGGGGCAGTAGTACCTGATCTCGCACATGCTGGGCGCTGTAGTACCTGATCTTGTAGTTGGGCAGTAGAGGCTGGGGGCAGTAGTACCTGATCTCGCACATGCTGGGCGCTGTAGTACCTGATCTTGTAGTTGGGCAGTGGATGATGGGGGCAGTAGTACCTGATCTTGTAGTTGGGCAGGGTGTGCTTCCTCTTGATGACCCGCTTCAGCTGGGTGACGATGATGGAGGTGAGCTGGGGCATGGGCCGGCCCTCGAACTGGCTGTGCACCTGGAAGTCGATGAGCGGCTCGTCCAGGAAGCAGAAGGACCAGTGGGTGAAGGGCAGGCGGCTGAACATCAGGCGGAGGCGGCCCTGCACCCGGCCCAGCCGCACGGACAGCGACGCCGACTTCCCGAACAGCAGCTCCACATCCACCGCCAGGCGCAGGCCGCCGCCGTACTCCGCCTCCAGCTCAAAGCTCAGCTCCGGGGGCAGCGGGTCCTCGTCCCGGGCGTCCGGCGGCGGCGGCACCAGGCGGATCCCCCGCAGCACCGGCACGGTCTCCCCGAGGCACAGCTCCCGCAGGCTCAGCCCCTCCAGCAGGCGCCCGGCCGTGCGCGACAGCAGCAGCTCCTCCAGCTCCACCCGGATCTTCCGCAGCAGCCAGCGCCGCACCACGGCCGTGTCCCGCAGCTCCCGGAACAAGAACAGGAAGATGGCGTTCAGGAAGTGGCAGCTCTCCGGCGCCGCTGCCCCCAGCAGGTAGTCCCGCAGCGAGGCGTCCGCCTGCACGGTGCGGCCGGGGGTGGGCGGAGGAGGCGGCGGGGGCGGTGCGGGCGGCCGGCGGTACAGGAGCAGCAGCTGCAGCAGCACGGTCAGGACACAGCCGGCCAGGGCGGCCAGCAGCAGCGCGTACACCATGACCAGCGCCGCGGCCTCAGCGCCCGACACCGCTCATTGGCTTCCCCCACCGGGAAGGGAAGCAGCCGGACACAGCTAGCGGCCAGCGGATTGGCTGCCGGGCGGAGAGGGGCGGGGCCTAGCTGTCAGCTGCCTCTGGGTGCGGGGCGTGGATTGGCTGTCCCCTGCGGGGGCGGGGTTATGTGTGTTACGTCACTCCGTTATCCGGGATCGTGTCAGCTATTTCATTCGGCCGCTCCTTACTGGACGGAGAACGGGAAGGGCGTGGTGACGTCATGTGCGTGCTGCGTCCTCACGTACCGTCGTCATGGTGATAAGTTGCTCAGAGAGTTGCCTCGCGGATGTGTCAGACTTGGGCTTGTCTGCGGAGTGGCGGCAAGTAGTGCAATGTGGTGCGCAGCTCCGGGAGGAGATTTGCTAGAGAGGCCGCGGGCCCCGAGCGTGGCCTGTGTGAGGAGCTATGGGACAATATGAAGGGAAATGTGATGCTTAGAAAGGGGGGTTAGGCTGTACAAGGCGGAGGTTGGAGAGCGGGTACCTGAGGCCCTTAGAGCGGAGGCGTAACATACAACTCTGGGGCCCCCACCTAACCATGTACCACCTATAATTCTGGTGCTTTCCTTCATATAGGGCCCGGTAGAGACTGCTACCTCTGCACCCCCTATAGCTGCGCCCCTGCATTAGAGGAGGTTCAGGGTATGTGAGGGGATTCTGGGCTCTGGCAGTGGCTTATATGGGGCTCGGAAAGGGGACTGTGAGGGGATGTGGGGCTCATCTGATATACAATGTGAAGGTTGAAGAGTGGGCACCGGAGGGCATTCTAGGCCCTGAATGGAGGTACTACAGGGGGCTCTGAGAGCGGGTATGTGCGGGGTTCAGACAGTGGCCTACATGACTGGGTGTGTGGCTTAGACAGTGGATTGTGAGGGAATGCAATGCGGGCATGGAAAGTGGGCTACTTGAGGGTGTTGCATGCGGGCACAATGATGGGGGGGGAGGGGGGGTGACTTGCCAAGGAGGGGGGGGGGGGGGTATGTGGCACCTGGCAAGGCAGTTGCACAAGGAGATATAGACCCAGAGAGGGGACTGATTGGATGTTGGGCCCTGTGAGCTGTTATGGGAAGTCCTAAGAGACTGTGGAGAATAAAATGTGAGGAGCTAAACCTGGTGGAAGACAACTAAGGGTATGCTCACACGCCGTCTTGTCTCTGTATGAACATCCGCTTTTCTGATGCGTATCTGGGTTCATCAGAACGGACTCAGAGACGCATCTTACAATTAGCAGTGAGTTTATCACTGCCGGCAATGACAAACACGCAGCGGCGTTCCCATGAGAGATCTCCGCTGCGTGTTTACATAGCACCTGTCGGGTCCGTCTTGCGGATGCGATCCAAGAATTGCATGTTGCTTCTTGGATCGCATCTGAAAGACGGACCCGACAGGTGTGATGCAAACACGCAGCGGCTAAACTCTCATGTGAATCGCCGCTGCGTGTTTGTCATTGCCGGCAGTGATAATCTCACTGCTAATTGTAAGATGCGTCTCTGGATCCGTCCTGATTGACCCAGAGACTCATCAGAAAAGCGGACACAAGACGCCGTGTGAACATACCCTAACTGGTGACACAGTATAGGAGGAAGGTGCAGAACTGTCTGGAGCTGTTGTTGGCTCTGGACCCCTCCGGGTGTAGGGGAGCCCCAGATTGAGGATAGACAACAGGTTATTTTTGGTATGGCCCATGATAAGAACTATGTGATGCCACAGAAGCAGCCAGAAGGCTCATCAGCCCTGGTCAGCTGTAGAGGATCATACGCAATATGAAAATTCCTGAAAGGGGCGTGGGTTTCGGGAAGTTCTGGTTGTTTTGTCAAGTGTCCACCTGGCCGTTATCTGAAATGTAGGGCAGATTTCTTCTGGATGATAATTCTCATCCATCTATGGTTTGATGTAATGGTATGGAGATACAGTTCGCAGAAATATGGGCAAATGTATTGAAAATGAAAACTGAGGTAGAGCATTTCCTTAATTAGTCGCGTCCTTTACTGTGATGTTCAGATCTCCTTCATTTCCTTTCCTCTTTTTTGAGATGTTTTTGCATCTAGGCCCAAGACATCTTTGGCAAAAAGACTGTACCCGGTTTGGAGATGGAACACCTTAGTGAGGTGATCAAGAATCTGATGCCCACACGGATGCATCTCTGGAGTTCAGCTCTGAGAATGGGAGAATCTTCCATGAGGACAAATGTCTGTGCAGCATCTACCAGTCAGATCTTTGGAGTGGATAGACAGACCCTCTGCCATTAGCAGAGGGCACCTTTTCGGCTCATTTGTACATTACTCACTAAAATATTGAGATATTTGACTTTTGCTTGAATTTCAGGATGAACATAACATTGCTTGTTTTTTTTTTTTAAATGTGACCCCGTCTTAACTTTAGATGCACATGTCCAGCTGTTCAGTGTTTCAGTACTTTTTGCACAACTTGTTGATCTTTAACAAGGAGCTTAATGGCAAAATTCACAACAAGTGATTGATGCCTGAATCACCCAATAAACAGGACTATGGAGTCAGGGTTGTTATAATAAAATGGACCGGCTCCCAAAATAAATAATAAATTGGTCCAGTTAGTTCAATGCAGTTCAAGAGCAAGAGGAATTGGGTCTTGCCAGTGCTACTGCTTCCATATCTTCAGCCTTATCACATGAGGAGTTTAATTTTGAAAAGTATGTGGATGACATGAAGCAGGCAAAGCATTGCCCCAGGGGGAAAGATTCTGCTCCCAGAGCAAACAGATTCACCAGATTTCAGCAAAAATTTTCACTTGCTCTCAAAGAAGTAGAAGAGTTCAACCATTCATCAAAACTGACTGTGGCTGAGGCAATTCCTTTATACCCTGAGATTGTTAGAGATGTTGCCCATGTGGTCACCGCTTTGCTACCAACCAAAGTTAGTATAGAGAGGCCGTTCTCTAGCTTGGAAATGATGAGGTCTTCTATGAAGGAGGATCTGATAGAGACAATACTATTTCTCCAGACAAATTCACAGACTCCACCAGGGCTGTGGAGTCGGTAAGCCAAAGTCCCGACTCCGACTCCCTCATACATATAAGATAACTTAATTTAAGCTTTTTATCATCCTTATGATACAATAATCAAGCTATTTAGGTAGAATATAAAATATTTTTATTTGATACAACTTTAGAACCAAAAAAAACTTTATTAAATTAAAAATATGCAAAAACGCTTCAGTAAGTGGGGAAAAAAAAAACGTTTTCAACAACAACGTCCTAAATAAAAATTTGGGGGATTTCTTATGTTTTTGGGTTCTGAGAAAAAGTTTTGGGCCCTCCTTAGATCCTCTTTTCAAAAAAAATTTTCCCTAAAAATCTGACCCTCTTTTTTTTCCCGGGCCCTAGAAAACCCGGCCTCCCTACACTAACTTGGGTTGGTAAAAAAGGGCCAAGTGACCCCCATGGGCAACATCTCTAAAATTCGGGGTTTTTAAAGGAATTGCCTAATCCCAACAGTCAGTTTTGATGTTTCGGTTAAAACTTTTTAAAATTTTTTGGAGAAAAGTGAAAAATTTTGCTGAAATAAAATTCATTTCTGTGTTGCTGTGTGGGGGAAAATTTTTTTCCCTTTGTGGCAACGCTTTCCCCTGCCCCCGTCATCCAAATACTTTTCAAAATTTTAAACTTTAATTGATGGGGGCTGAAGATGTGGCAGCAGCACGGGCCAAGCCCCAAAATTCCTCTTTTTTGGCATTTCCTGTACCCCACTCATCCTAATTGCCCCCCCCCCCCCCGCCCCCCCCACCCCCCCAAGAGCTTTTTTTCCCCTTTAGTAATCTGTTGACATCCCAAAAATATACAAAGGATTTTGGGTTCCAAAATAAACGCTCCCCAAAGAATTTTATTATCTAAAAAAACAGTGTCTTTTTCCCCTTTTTTAAATTAAAGAAGCAATGCCATCTGGAAAAAAGCCCCCTTTTTTTGGGGATGGGGCAAAAAAGCAAGTTCTTCCACTCCTTTATAAAAGTTCCAGGATTTAAAAATCCTAGCTTTAATTTTTTAGTCACACTGAAGGGGTTTGGTTGAAGAATTTTTCTTTAATTCAGCCACCTTTTGCCCATTGCCTTAAATTAATGTCCCCTGGGGGTTGGGCCCCATGTCCAAAAGGGAAAGGGTTCAGCTCAAAAAATCGTTTCAACATCAAATAAGTACGGGCCCCCCCCCGAGTGGCTTGATCAAACCAATTCCCCCTTTCCCCCCACGTCTCTTCAAGATAAAATCAATTTTGGGGGTTTTGGGGCACCCAATAGCAATTCCTAAACCTTGCCAATAAAGAGTTCCGCATGCCCCCTCTTTGCAGATGTCTTTTATCCCCAGTTTGCATTTTGTGTGCACAGCGTTTTTGTTTAAAAATATGACAAAATTTTTGAAAGGCTTCAGCAAGATCTAATTCTAGGTATCATGTTGCTGTTGTTTTTGTAGGAATATCTGTTTTTTCCTCGGGTTTCAAGATCAGGACTGTGGCCCTTTCCCTCTCAACAACAGTGAATCCAAAAGTTTTCTTCTAACTGTTGTTCCCCCTTCAAATTAAATTTTCATTCATGTTTAAATTTTCGTTTTCATATTTTGAAGCGATTGGGGTTTTTACAATAGCAAGAAAAACTGTTCTTTTTTGAGTTAAAAATTTGCAGAACAAATTTTCCCCTAAGGCCGGAGAAATGACTGGGGGTGGGAGCTTTAGTGTTTTTTTACTGCCCGCGTCTTGGTAAAAAAATTTTTTTTTTGGCAAAAAACCCAAAAAAGAACATTTTAGACAATATTTTCGGGGGCGTGTGCAGGCTCCATTTTAAGATATAATTTTAAAAGGGCTCTTTAGAATCTTTTTAAAATTTCTTTTTGGTTAAAGGCTTTTCAATAAATAAATTTTTAAAAACTTTTCTTCCAAAAGAAAACACCAATTTGCGGGCCCTTTTCCATTAAGAGGTGTAAAAAATGGGCGAGCAAAAATGGGTAATGGTTAAAACCGTTTTCCCTTCACAAAAAGCTGTATGAGTGTTTTTAAAAACAAACGGGTGTCATTGTTAAAAGTAATTTTTTCACTTACAAATTTCTTGTTACTGATGTTTTAGGGCATTTTCGTCCTTTCCTTTTGCCCGGCGGGAAAAAAATGGGCACTGGTTTTTTGGTGGCATTGATACCCTTTCAGTCAAAAGATTTGAAAACTTCTGGGTGGAAAAGGGGTTTTAAAAGTCTTTTTAGATTTTAAGGGTCTTTTGGAGCGTTTTTTTTCGCTTCCCGAATATTTCACTTTTTTGACAAACACAGCATTTTGTTTTTATTGGGTACTTATCTTAAAAATGGGCACACAAAATTTTTTTTTTCTTCCCTCAAGTGAGAAAACTCAAAGAAAAAGCTGACTTATAGGAAGCTTTTTAGACATTTTATTAAAAATTTAAATTGTTTTAAAAAATTTAAATTTTTTTCTATGAAAAAAAAAAAAGGTTATTGTAATATCTGAAAAAATAGGGTATAAAATTTGGGTAGAAGAAAAAAAAACTTTGAATTTAAATCAAAAGTTTCAGATTTAAAGACAAATAAAAAGGGTTTGTAAAATTTTGTTTTATTAGATTCTTTATGTGAAATTTCGGATAAAGGCTTTTCTTGGATAAAAGGGACCCGATGTATGAAAAAGGTTCCCTTTGGGCTAAAAAATTTCTTTGGGTTTCCCCTAGAAAAAAATCAGAGCTTGGGTTTAATTTTTCCACAAACACATATAAAAGGGGGCTCTGATTGGGTTTTTTTTGGGGTTAAAGGGCAAAAAAAAAATTTAAAAACCTAGAAAGTTTTCAAAAAATCAGGCCCTGGGTGTTTTTCAAACATTAAAAACTTTTAAAAAAGTCTAAAAGTGAAAAAAAATAGCAGTGCTTTGGCAAAAAGCTTTTACAACTACAGTACTTTTTTTACATGTGTGTTTTTGTATTTCTAAATATGAGATGTTAGAAAACGTTTCCCCCCCTTTAAAATTTATGTATAGTTATAAAGCCAAACAGAAACACCCAACTTTTCCAAACCAAAAGCTCAGAGGAGAAACAAGAAAAACCCCATGAAGCAAAACTGAAGAAAACATTTAATGGACAATTGTTTTAAAGCACGTTTATTAAAAAATTTGATATGCTAAGAAAACCCCCCCTTGCCCCCCCCTTAAAGGTGTTTTTCCCCCAGCACGATGGGTCACGGGTGAAAAGAGTCCCTCTGTCTCCCCGGCTTGGGGGGGGGGTCTCCAGCGTTTATTTGCATATTTTTAACTTCCCAAACCCTTCTTCCGACAGAGCAGGAAAAATTTTTTTCTCCAACACAATTACAGATGAAGTCAAGCTTTCCCGTCCTCACAGTCACAACCTTGTATACTTTGGTTACTGCGTTTAAAGGTGCTAAACCCCTTTTAAATTCATCAGAAAATCAGTCCCCTCATTCCGTGGGGGTGAGGTTACTCCTCTCCCGCTAATCAGATAAAAGGCTTTGGGGATGCAGGTTTCCCTTTGAAAACCCGTGTTTCAGTGAAAGGGGGTGCGGAAATTTTTAAGTTCCCTGGGGTGAAGTAAAATTATGAAAAAATATTTTTCAAAATGTTGTTTATTAAAAGTCCCTTTATGTTAAATAAGCAAAATTCTTTTTAAACCCCGTTTTTTCTGAAAATTTTTTTGGATGAGTGCAGCCATTCCCCTTTCCCGTGCTTTTTTCCCCTTTATCTGTGGGGAAAAAGTTCACAACTGGCATGTACAAAAAAGTGCGACACATTCATTTCAATTTAAAAGCCTAGATGCTTTTTATAAGGAAAAGAGCGACCTTTTACAGGACATTTTTTATTTTCACAAATTTTTAAAGAAAAAAATTTTTAGCAAAATTCGGAAAAAATTAAATGGAACAAAATTTTTTAAAAATTTTGGGAGTCGGAAATTTCCCGGGGTTTTTTTATTCCGACTCCCCAAAACCAAAAAGGGGGCACCGACCCACGACTCCCACTCCACAGCCCCGGAAATCCACAATGTTAATTTTGGACGTTTTTGTTTAAAAAAAGTTTTTCCCAATTTCTGCAGCGTTTTTAAAATGTACAATGTATTAAAATTTTTTTGGGCTAAATTTGGGCCAAATTTTGTTATTTTCTACCTCAAAGCTTGGGTTAAATTTTATCATAATGTGTAAAAAACCCGATGGAAAACCCTTTTCTACAGTAAAGTTATCAATTTAAAAATGCGGTGTATGAGGGGGGTCGGAAGGAGGCGATGTTTACGAAATTTGGGAAATTGAGTCGGGGGCTTTGGCTTACGACTCCACAGACAGACAATTTAAAATTTTTGGGGGTCAAAATTTTAATTGGGATTTAAAAATCCTCCTCATCCAAAGATGTTCACATTTTGACAAAAAGGGGATAAAGGAAAAAAACCTTACAATTTGGATCAAAAAAGTACCCGGCCCTTTTTAAGGCTTTAAGAGGATGCTTCCCGAGGAAGTTGGGCCCCTGAGCATAGGTGTCATCTGCAGGTTGGGAACCCGTTTATACAGAAAGACTGGGAAAAAAAATTTTTGGAAACCCTCAGACACTGATGAACCCCTTCGTGTAAACAATGCCCCTGGGAGAAACCCGATAATGAAGGTTTTTAAAAAACTCAGGGAAAAGTTTAAGAGAGGTGAGAGGCAAACCCAAGTGTCAAGTAAAAACCTTTTTAACCCTTTACTTTAAATGGGGGTCGTGTGCTAGGAAACCGGGAAAGGGGACCTTTCCGGGCTGAAAGCACAGCGCTTTTCTGTGAAGTCTCCAAACTGTTGTTGGTGGCCCCTCATTTCTGCTCCGGGGGGAATCGACTTTCATTTATTGAAAAAGCACTGAGGAGCCCCTGGGTTTTTTGTCCAGCATAGATGCTCCCTGGCCAAGCAAGGGCCCCGTTGTGCCTGGTGGTGTGGCAAGGGACATAGGCAAAACAAAAAGGTGGAATTCAGTTTGGGGTAAAAATTTTATTGTTAAACGGGTAAGAAAAATCCAAATATAGACAATTGCAAATGCATTTTTATGGGTCAAGGGCTTGTTCTTACGAGCTGCCCTTTCCAATTTCATTGATCTAAAATCTGCTTTTATAATTAATCTGAGATAAACTCATAATTTTTTACACAAAGTTGAGTCACATTGTTATGACCAGCAGTTAATATTCAAAGTAACCGCTGTGTACAACATGGACAGCAGCTAGATGGACTTACAGTGAGTCCATAACATCCTGAGAGGTTGTCACAAGTATGTGCAAGAGACTGCAGTGCATGGAGGGTGCATTGGGGAAGATCCCTAGAGTGAACTTGACGATGGAGTTGGTCCTACAGATGCACAATTGGGTTTAAGACGAGAAATTAGGGGCAGGGTAGTACTTGGAAGTGTTGGTCATGCTCTTCCAACCAATGTCTGACATTTCTAGACGTGACATGTTGTTGTGTCCTGCCGAAAGATCCAATATATCCCAGCGAAGACGATCCGCATATGTAGCTGGCCGTGATCTACTAGGGTGGATTCTTGCCCAAATCTGTTGAGAGTGCCTTCTACATGGACGCCAGAAAAACATTGCCCAGACCTTAATGCTGCCACCACCAGCTTGTCTTCTTCCAGCAATGGTTGCAGGGTGTTCTCTGATCTTTTTTGCCTGACGCGCCAATGTCCATCCTTTTGATGAAGTAGAAAATGTGACTCATTGGAGAATGGTCTAGGTCCAGTTCTGCTGGGGAAAGTCTAAGTTTTTTGTGCTGATGCAACTTCATTAGCAGAGACCATCCGCCTGCTTTGGAGCGGTCATTGAGCTTCTCCACTGTAGCAGATCTGTTCACCTTGCGCAGCTTCATAGGTAACGTTCACCTTCCACATCAATGGCACATAGTGCTCCACAAATTTCTAAGTTAATTTTTCACAGTGGTGTCTGGTCCAGTCACAATACATTTTTACCATAGGAACATGTAAACCGTTTACAAACTGTGTAGTTTCAGAAATGCTACCATCCTGGGTCTGAGAGCTAATAGTCATCCCTTTATGCAGCTCTTGATAAATTGTCCCTTTTACCTATTACCAGAAAGAGGGATGTGTGCAGACAGCCTATCACACACCTTATATACCCACCAAGCCAGCTCATGACACATGACTTATTTCATGAGCTACACACTGTTGACTTCAAAAGAAGGAAGTGGTCATAATAATTTGACTAAACTATATATTTGTGAAATGTTACAAATCATAATCCTTGTTCTGTGAAGAGTGAATAGAGACCAGCATATCATTTGACATTGTAATCAGCGTAGTGAGAAGTAGGCACAGAGTATCAGCTACAGTGAGAGACCAAGGTGGGCAATTGTCCTCACCCTAACTAAGAGGACCAAGAGTGGGCATTGTCCCCTCACCCCTACAACTAAGAGGACCAAGAGTGGGCATTGTCCCCTCACCCCTACAACTAAGAGGACCAAGAGTGGGCATTGTCCCCTCACCCCTACAACTAAGAGGACCAAGAGTGGACATAGACTTTACCTACCATGGTTTCCTTATAGTTTCGCCTACACCTACAAATAGGAAGTCCAGGGTCTTGCATTGCCTACACTTTAGCAATTGTTCTTTAAACCTGTCACATAGATTATGCCCCCCTTGCTGAGGACAGCACAAGCTAGTGTCAGACCTGCTGTTTCCAGCGCTGTGTCCCTTATTCTGTAAGATGCTGTAGTTTTAAAGTATTTAGTGCTCAAATCTGCAGTTTTCAGCCAGAAGAGTCATGAAAAGAGTCTGTTTTTTCAAACCCCGCCCACATGATGCTAGCCCTGCCCACCTCAACAGATAGCCCTATTATTTTGAATAGGTAGAAACATGTGAATAACTGCCAGGTGGGTGGGGCTAGCATTTGGTGGGCGGGTCTAACACCTGCTCATGAATAAGATTTGAGGGGTAAATGCTCTAAAACTACAGCATCTTACAGAATAAGGGACACAGTGTTGGGAACAGCAGGTCTGACACTAGTTTGTGCTGTCCTCAGCAAGGGGTGCACAACCTATGTGACAGGTTCCCTTTAAGACTACAAGAGTGGGCCCAACACCATTAATGATCCAGGATTCTGTGTATGGAGTCTGTTCTTCTGTCTTATTATCGTGACCACTAGCTAATACGCAGAGTAACTGCTGTGTGCAGTACGGACAGTAGCTAGACATGCTTGGAGTGACTCTGGAAGGTCTAGGTAGGTTGTCACAGGTACCTGGAGCCATGCTGACTGCATCCCGCAATTGCTGGAGGGTGCATGGGGAGGATGCATACACTGGTTGCGAAGATGAAGGCAGTCCCACATTTGCTCAGCTAGATTTAAGTCTTGGGAGATAGGGGGGACAGAGGAGTAGGTGGAAGTTTTGGTTGTGTGTACCAACCATTTGTAGCCTTGAGATGTCAAATCTTGCTGGAAGATCCCATCTGCCCAAGTGAAAGCAATCTGCATGAATGGGTGCATGTGATTTGCATGGTTTGATTAATACCCAAATCGGATGAGAGTGCCTTCCACATGGATGAGTGGCCCAGAGATGCCGCAAGACCATAACGTTGCCATCACTAGCTTGTGTCTTCCAGCAGTGGTTGCAGGGTGTTTATTCTCTATTTCTCGCCTCGCATGAAGTGGAAAATCTTACTCGTCAGAGCCACCATATGCCAATAAGCAGAAGTTCCATTCTGGTACTGCCCTGAAAATGGAAGCCTTATCTGTCGATGCAACTTTCTTAGTTTGGTAGCCTCTTGGTTCATTTTGGCGGTGAGCTGCTCCGTTGTAGCATGTCTGTACACTCCTCGCTCACCTTCATAGCTGACATTCACCCTTCACATCAATGGCTTGCTCCACAGTTTCCCTGGTGCTTATTCACAGTAGTGCTCCTTGTCCACATACTGTGCACTTCCACCACAGCCGCGTGCAAACAGTTCACAAACTGCTCAGTTTATAATTATCCTTTTTTCTAACGCTGATAAATTATGAGTTTAAAGGGAACCTGTCACATAGTTTATGCCCCCCTTGCTGAGGACAGCGCAAGCTAGTGTCAGACCTGCTGTTTCCAGCGCTGTGTCCCTTATTCTGTAAGATGCCGCAGTTTTAGAGCATTTACCCCTCAAATTTTATTCATGATCAGGTGTTAGCTCCGCCCACCAAAGACTAGCCCCGCCCACTGTCAGTTATTCACCTATTCAAAGTAATAGGCTTGTCAGTTGAGGTGGGCGGGGTTTGAAAAAACTTCGAATGACTCTTCTGGCTGAAAACTGCAGATTTGAGCATTAAATACACGAAAACTACAGCATCTTACAGAATAAGGGACACAGCGCTGGAAACGGCAGGTCTGACACTAGCTTGTGCTGTCCTCAGCAAGGGGGGCTTAATCTATGTGATAGGTTCTCTTTAATACCCTTGACCACAATGAGAGATGTGTGCAGACAGCCTATTGCACACCTTATATACCCACCAAATCATGATACGAGGCTTCTTTCATAAGCTATGTGCTATCAATAGTGTAAGTAGGAAGCGCACCGTAACTTGACCGTATATTTCCAGTGGATATACACAAAGTGATGGTCAAGAGGGGAAGTTTCTGCACTTCTTGTCACTCCTGCCATTGAAAACAACAGGTTCACCCCCAATATCAAATGACTGATAACAGGGAGCAGAGGATTGCATCCAGCTGTGAAGCACAGGGAGAGACTTTTATTGTAATTAGGACTCATTGATGTTCTGAATGAGAATGACAAATCTCAGAGGAGTTGAGGCAGCGAAGGATGTGAGCAGCTGTGGAGATGCTCTGGCTGCAAGTTCTGAGGGTCACTCTGGATATCTTGGAGGATGGGGTTTGTAAACACTTTCCACTGCTGCAAGCTACTCCAGCAATGACTTGCTTGCTCTCTCCTTGCGTGTCTTTATTTGCCCTTGTTACAGCTGCTGGGCCTTTTCCAATTATATCATAAAACCTAAACCTCCCCCTCGCACCCTCCCCGCAGGCTCCTCACTACCCTCTGTAGAAGCTGGTTCTGGCTCTGTGTATACATTGACCGTCATGGCAGCTTGAAGCCTTCACAAAGCAATCAAGGTTCTTTTATGGAGAAACTGAGGCCAAGCACGGACCAGTGACCATGATTGTCCCAATAAGATGTCTTATAAGGAGCAGACTTCAAAGTTCTTCCAGTAGAAATCCAGCCCCACAAATTTACTTGTAGTAGTAGTCATCTTAAAGGGGTTGTCTCAAGACATTGATTCATCTTACGTTAGTCCTGTTTTCTTGGTTTCAATTTGAATTCAGGGGCGTTTACTGGCTTCTACTAGGCTGCAGTAGAAGCCAGGTCTGTAGCTATAGCAACCAGCGCTGGCAGCCTATCAGGAGAGATCAAACAGGTCTGTAGCTATAGCGAACTGAGGAGCTGATGCAGCCCATACAAGAGGGGATACCTAGGAATAGGTAGGACACTGTCAATGGACACATTGCAAAGTGGCTTGTTATTTTCTAGATCTTTAACATAAAAAGCAATCCTTGTAGCAAGACAACCCCTTTAACCCCTTAAGGACCCGGCGTTTTTTTTTTGGTGACACGTTCGTTTTTCTCTCCTCGCCTTCTGAAAGCCATAACTTCTTTATTTTTCCACCTACATAGACACATGAGGGCTTTTATTTTGCGGGACAAGATGTACTTTCTAATGGTGTTATTCACTATACTATAGAATATACTGGAAACCGCAAAAAAATCTCCAAGTGGGACAAATTGGAAAAAAAAAATTTATTTTGCCATGTTTGTGGGGTTATTGCTTTTTACGGCGTTCAATCTTCAGTAAATATATATGTGTTATCTGTACTTCTACAGCTTGTAACGCATCCGGCAATACCAAACATGTAGGGTTTCCGTTATGTTTTGTACGTATAAAAAATTCCAAACATTTTCTATTTTTGAAATTTGCGCCACGGCGCCATTTTTGTGTCGACCAATAACTTTTTGTATAACCACCTACGGACGTCAGTGAGGGGGCATTTTTTGTGGGCTGAAGTGTACCTTTTATCGCTAGCAGTTTGGGGAAAGCATGCGACTTTTTGATCATTTTTTATTCCATTTTTTGAGTGACATAAAATGACCAAAAAACGTAATTTTGGCGTTTGGAATTTTTTTTTTTACGGTTGTTCAGCTTTCGGGATAAATGATGTTTTTATTTTTATAGATCGGACTTTTTCGGACGGGGGCGATACCAAATATGTGTAACTTTTTTATTATTTTTAAGGGTTTTTTATTTAAAAAAAGGGGGAAAGGGGAGTGTTTTAAAACTTTTATACTTTTTTTTTGTTTTTTTTAAAACTTTTTTTTTTTTTTTTTTTTACGGTAAAAATTGGGCCCACTGTGGTATTTTGCCACAAAGGGGGGGCGCGATTGTTAATAAAACTAATGCTTTTGAATGGGGGCAATGCATTAGGGTTTGTTCCCAAAGATGGGGGTTTTTCCCCACTTCCTGTCTGCGGAGGGGAAGTGGGGCCCAAACCCGGGCCAGGTAAGTGACGGGACCCTTTTCCAAGGCCCCCCCACCAAAATCCCCGGGGCCCGGGCGGGAGCGCGCGTTTTATCCCGTTTGACGAACCCCCCCCCCCCAAATCGGTGCCCCCCGGCCCCGTTCCCCGGGTAATTCAGACGCCGCGGCCATCTTTGCCCCCGGCGCCTGAGGGGTTTTTAAAAAACAGGCCAGGGGGGCCGGGACCCAACCGCCGGGGGGTTTTATGCCGGGTGTTAGAGGCGATTTCCCGATAACACCCGGCCCCTGGGGGGGGGGTCGCGGAGGGGTTTCCCCCTGCAAAGCCCCTTGGGGGGCCCTGGGCCCGTACTCATACCCCCAAAAGGTCGTTAAGGGGTTTTTGTGAGAAACCCCAAAAAATAAAAACCATATAGTGCAAGTAATACTAAAGCTAACCCAGTAACTATCTGTCACCAAAACAGTGTGTGAACTATTTTCTAGCACGGTTAGTCACTTATTATTCCCTTTGCTGGACCCTTTCCCCCCCTGGGCTAGTGGGGGGGGAGTTTAACTTTTGGGGTGGGGCACGCTGTATGAAAACAAAATTTTCCCCCACAACACCCTGTTTCCCCCCAAAGATGAGCTGTAGTTTTCTTTATACTATATCCACCCCAAAAATTTATATGTATGTGTGTTTAGCCTTTTTTCCCCTTTCTACTCTGCGGGCCCTTTCCTCACCCCATTTGTCTCTCAGGCTGACTGAGCCAGCACACCCAAAGCGGTCCCGTCGCCTAACCAGGAAGTAATCAGATTTCTTTTCCTTTCCTGTAGGACAGATTTCTGCTGAGGAAGGACCCGGGCGGCCATTTTGTTCTCCCATAATGATTATTCCCCCAAGGGCAAAAAGAGCCGACCTTTTTTAATTTTAAAATTTTTTTAGGAATTTTTTCATCAAAACATATAGTTTCTCTTTCTTTTTCTTTTTATTCCCGGGAAAACCCCTTTTAAATTTTTGATATGTGAGGATTTTGGATCATTATTTTTATCTTGAACATGAGCAAAAATGATCTTGTTGGAGATGTCCATGTTCTTGCCTTCTCCACTTTTCCGCTTTTTCTTTAGGAACTTTTCCCAGTCTGCCCGATAAGTTATATTACGTTTTTCCATCCCTGAAAAGGGGATTTCAAATTTTTTAACCTGCCCGATGGCGTCAGGCTGTAAATTTAATTTGTTGCTTCAACAGTGGAGAGTGATGTACACAAAAATTGAACAATGTTAAGGGGAAATAGTAACATTTGGTACAAAGAATCCCTACCCGCATAATTGGCTCATGAATTGAATATGCTAGCATGTCAAAACCAACAGAAATCAATGCTGGTGTGTTTTATTCAACTGGCCAGAGTGGTTAGTTAGGCCCTCCTGTCAGGCAGACCCTTGGGTTGTTATATATTTGACCATCAGTTTTGGATTTGCTGTGCCTTGTATCGATGGTGGAGGTTACAAGACCGTTCTTGTTTTAACAGATTTGCTCTGTGCTGTCTTGATGGTCTTTGTGGTTACTTTAAAGCTTTATTCTTGTGTCAAGCATTAGATTTTTTTTCTGTGTTGTATTGATGGTCTCTAGCCTCAGTACCCGTTTGTCCTACAGATCTCTATGGCCCTGCCCCAGTATCCCAACGGATATCACAAGTGGGTGCTAGAAAAGTGATGTGAATGGTGCTTTATCGCCTGTATCGTTCTGTTTTGCCAGATGTCGTGCTAAACAGAGAATCTTTGGCTCTTAACGAAGTGTTTCGGGATCTAACAATGCTCGTTTGTCCATCAGGGCATGAATAAAAATAAGATAATACTCCTATTTACCTCCCTCATCGTCTCCTTCAGTCCTGGCGGCCAGTCCGTTCATCTCGGAGGTAGCCTGGTGCAGCCAATCACAGATCACATGCTCATGACCTCTGTTGCCTGTAATTGGCTGCAGCCGTCACATGAATGAAGACCGTTCACTGCTTCAGCAGCGATGAACAGACCGTGAGGGAACGGGAATGTCCGGGAGGTAAGTAGGCATCTTATCTTCTATTTTTAATCATCCTCTGATGGACCAACAAGCAATAAGGCAAACCCCTTTAAAGCCTCAGTGGAGCTCAACAAGGCTGGTTTTAGCCTGTTACCTTCTAAGCATTCCTTTAGTAATAACTCTCCATTAGGTCTATAAGGTTCCTGTGTCCTGTTAAGTACTTGTTTTTTTGTCTCTGTGGTACTTAAAGGGGTTTTGCCACGAAAATTGACGTGGTAAAATTGCAAATTAAATAATGAACTTTTTCACCATTCATCGTTACTAAAAATTTTGGACCGTTTTTGTCTTAGCTGCTCCTTTAGTGATCCATTGTTTACAGCTGGTTTCCAAGGGATACGACCAGAGCTGAGAGTTCCTCAGTCCTGGTCGCACATGCCCAGACATAACCTCTCCTCTCAGGCAACTACTGAGTGTTCAAACCCCAGGTGCTGTCATTCTACTCCTGTCCTCTGTACTCCTTAGTAATTAATCAAATAGTGCAAATAAATAAAAAAGAAACCTCAATGAGGTCTGTGCATTGATAAAGAGATAAATAATCCACAGGTTTGGTTCCTGCAGGGGTTTGAACCGAGAACCCTTTTGCCTGCAGGCAAAAGTTTTACCTCTGAGCTACATTGTAACTGCTCATAGCTACTCAAATGATTTACATAAACAGACCTTTCTTTGACTACAGAGAGGGAAGACATGGTGATGTCATCCTACTGGGTCACATGATATACAATTCAAACAAATCACACACGCCCCCTTCAGAGCACACAGAGATGAAGAGCTGGATGCAGAAGGTATGAAATGAGATCGTGGCAAAACCCCTTTAATTAAAAATTAGGGGATGGGTTTGTACTCTGATCTCAGAAAAAGAAGTGACAGAAGTAACTCTAAGGCCCTGTTCACACGACGGATTTGGCCGCGGGTTCCAACGCGGCTTCCGCGAACAAAACCGCGTCCTAAGCGCGCCCAGTTTATTATCATGGGTTCCTATTGGAAACCACGTTAATATTCATAGGCCGCGAGTTTGGCCGCGGCTTTGGGGCCGCGGCCTTGCCACATGTGTGTGAGAACTCTCCTGTCAATTCTTGACAGGGAGTCCTCAGCACGGTGGCTGCGCCTGTTCCCTCAGGTGTCGCCGCGGCTGGTGGCGCGGTTTGCCTCCTGTCTACTAATTTGCATGGGAGCAAACCCTCGCCGCAAGCCGTGCCCCAAACCACGCCCCACTTGCGCCGCGACCACGCCAAGCGCCCGCGCCACAAACCCACATCGGGAGACGCGAGTTTATGGCGAGGTCAGGACGAGGCTTGGTTGCAGGAACCGCGGCCGAACCCGTGACCAAACTCGTCGTGTGAACATGCCCTAAGGGTATGTTGACACGGTGTATTGGGGTACGTATAGTACGCGCCGCAATTCGACGGGTGTTTTGGAGGCACTGATCTGCACAGAATTCGAAAGCATGGGGACCAGCACCCGACCGGCCCCCTTTGACTATGTCAGTCAGCGGTGCATAAGACCTGTGAACATACCCTAAGGCTACGTCTACACTGCATCAGACAAAAAAAACGGCCTAAAGTCGACCATTTTTTTTCCAATGCACATTTTGCGCAAAAAATGCAGTTGGTTCTCGTTTTTTTGCCGTCGGCCATAAAATTTATTGTATGAGAAGACAATGACAAAACTCAAAGAACCTTTGTATTATACATGTTGTGTAATCCACCGCCACCAAAAATCGAGCGGAGAAAAAAAATTACCTGTGTAGACTACAGGTCGTTTTTTCTATGATTGATTATGGGGCTGCCTGAATGATCGTATTTTTGGCGGTTTTAGTATTATAAAACTGCCAAAAATATGAAAACCGCTGAAAATACAATCGTTTTGCTAGGCTGTCGAGACAGTCTAAGAATTAAAAGTTTTTCTCAGTAGGAAGATAAGATCAGAGACTGAGAAGCGCTGTCTTTTGGAACAGCAGTGTATATGGTAATGACTTTTATTTCCCTCTGCCTACATGCTTAAAGGGGTTTTGCCACAAAGTAAAATTGAGGTGGGAAGCTTGCAAATGAAATAACAAACATTTTCACCATTCATCATTATTAAAAATTCTGCACCGTTTTTGTTTTAGCTGCTCCTTTAGTGATCCATTGTTTACAGCTCGTTTCCAGGGGATACGACCAGGGCTGAGAGCTCCTCAGTCATGGTCAGACATGCTCAAACATCACCTCTCCTCTCAGGCAGCTACTGAGTATTCAAACCCCAGGAGCTGTCACTCTACTCCAGTCCTCTCTATTCCTTAGTAATTAGTCAAACAGTGCAAATAAATAAATAAAAAAGAAACCTCAATGAGGTCTGTGCATTAAAAAAAAACAGGTTTGGTTCCTGCAGGGATTTGAACCTAGGACCCTTGTGCCTGGAGGCAAAAACTTTACCTCTCAGCTACTCACAATGCTTTACATAAACAGACCTTTCTTTGACTACAGAGAGGAAAGGCCTGGTGATGTCATCCTGCTGGTCACATGATATACAATTCAAACAAATCACACACGCCCCCTTCTGTGCACACAGAGCTGAAGAGCTGGATACAGGAGGTATGAATGAGA